>JACJUY010001526.1:0-50170 GCA_014220935.1 Platorchestia sp. MABIK | reverse complement strand
TAAGCACGGCAGTGCACCGTGGTGCAGGTAAGCACTGCTGTGCACCGTGGTGCAGGTAAGCACGGCGGTGCACCATGGTGCAGGCGCGATTGAATTCCATGATCGGTGTCCCACAAATTGAAATTTTTTCCTAATGATTAATTTTCATCCAGCTAATATAGACGTAGGTTTGCTTCGCTACAGCAATCTAGATAAAATTCCGGCACTGATTGTCCGATGAAAAAAAATCAGCGCTGAAGAAATCGTCGCTGACAAGAATATGAAAAATGCCATGATAAAAGGAAAAAAAAAATTCCTCAAAAATGACCAATCAAAAGGATCACCATTCTCCATTCATACAACCACAGAATCCATACACCAACCACAGAAAGATTAGATTAGATTATTAGTTAGTTTAAGCCTCTCTATCCTCAACAAATGAGATCCAAAGAGAGGAAGGAAGAAGACCCCATTTAGTAATTTAGTATGGAGTTAAGGGAACGTGCAATCTACGTAGAAAGGGCGTAGATTAGATTAGATTATTAGTTGGTTTAAGCCTCCCTATCCGCAACAAAGGCGATCCAAAGAGGAAGGAAGAAGGCACCATTTAGTATATAGTTAAGGGAACGCGGAATCTACGCAGAAAGGGCATAGAAACAGTAAGATAAGAAAGAAGTCCATGAAACAAGATCAAAGTTGAAGAAGAAAGTAGTAGGTGCTGAAAAAACAGGACAGCAGTGAACCGAAAAAAGATGGTGCATTACATAACAAAAACATTTTATTTCAACAAAAAGAAGGCCTACCCAACTCTCAGCTCGGGCCCTCACCTTGTTCCCCTGGGAGCGCTAATTCTCATAGATACAATAGTTGTATCCCCTGAGGACAACCACAGAAAGAAAATGACAAAATCTTAAAAGAGAACAAATGGTGCTGGAAACTTCAAAACAGAACATTATTCGAAAAAAATTCCCTGGTCGAGTTACATTTCAAAGGAGATCGAATAACAGTACGGAAAAATTCAAACGCAGAGACTCAAGAGCCAAAAACTTATATTCAGCCACTGAAAAAGCAAACTGCACTGGAAGGGTTCAATCATACTCCATGGGAGATGATAGCCGAATACTCTATGACAGGTTGTTCAAAAAACCTCTACCAGCATCATCTGCTTCGAAGGGTTGTTATTAGTATTTTCAAAGTTTAAATTCGTTTCCACTCAGGTGAGCGATAATCTCGACTCGGTTATTTCAAATTTCACTACTTGGAAATTAAAAAGTACATTTCACACCTTTCACATCAGTTTCACGGAAGTAAATGTCTCAGGTAAAGAAACACGGAGGAATTAGAAAATACTTTTCGTTAGCCTACTTCCTCGAAATAAATTCATCCAGCATCAACGTCACAATCGATTATTCCAACTTTCATTTAAACATGAGAATTATGAAACAAAAATAAATCACCACTAGTGAATTCATCGTTCTACGTCGGTCATGGTCTACGAAAACAAGAAGATCCTCCCAGCTGGGAAGCTACCAGAGCACCCAGGCTAACAAGCAGTCAATTCTTTCCCCAACTTCTGAGAAGCAACAGCGCGTGGGAAGACACGGAACTGAGAGGCAGACACTCACAGTCGTGTGACGAAGCCTGATTCATGAAATCCGCGCAAACGAGTTACTCATGATATTGATGAAATTAAAGAACATAAATCCGCATAGTTCAATTAACTCAAATGTACAGGGATATTTTGGTTCAGCTGGGGACCGAACAAAAATATTCAGGGCAAAAGGGACGGAAAGAGAGAGAGACTCCATTGAGCCGCTGACTACTCGAAAGAATTGAAAGTTCTAAGAATACATTCAGGGACATACTCGTTATGGAACGCATGTACGCGGGCCAACGCCTTGATGAGTAGACTAAACACGATGAAAATATTTTAAGCACTTAAAAGTTTAAAGGTAGAAACTCAACATGCAAGGCTGAGTAATTCAGAAGTCTTTAATTCAACGACAGACCAGTCGCTGGCGACAGGAAATAGAAACGCCTATAAATATACATAGAGACATAAAAAGAAAGGAAAGCCGATGACTACTTAAGAACACGCGATCATCTTCACAGAAGAAAACGCCATTAACATGCAAACAACTCCAATACGAGGGAAAGTAATACAAAAAGAAGAAGGAAGAGATTGAGTACAAATCCATTCTCAACGAAAATGAAATGAACAATCTAAATATCAATACAGTGAAAGGAATAGACCCGCTACAAGATGTGATCTGAACATAAGGTGCTCAATCCTAGCGAGCGCATCCAGGCATGAACCGATATTCGAGGATTGAACTACAAAGAATAAAGGGCCGGAATTAAGGAATGTTCCTGCCTTGACTTTCCGTACACTGATGGTAGAGCAAAAATAAACCCCAAAAACTAAATGTAATAATAAGTTAGGTTTCAAAAGAGTTATAAAATAGTTGTTAATACTGATGCAGGTGAAGAGAGTAATATTTTTCAACCCAAGACTACGCCGTAAACCTCAACGAGAAGTAGCGCACGCTCTCCGCAAGCGAAGGCAGGTCATGCGTAGATTATTTTTAGGTGATTCAGAGTATAACTCAAACTCATTTGACGCGGCAATTCGCATCCATGTTGAACGAGTTTTCGGATGCACAACGCGTGCGAGCGTCACGTCCTGCAAACATGAGAGATCCAGCCTCGCTCGCTCTAATTAACATGAGCCAGAGAGATGCTAGGCTATTCCTACCAGACCAGATACAGGTACGTTTCTTCCTGAGATCACGTATGGTGTCTTCTCCCACGTGCCGGAAAGTTATGTGACTTTAATATGAGAACACGTAGGCAACACGACGTGAGTGCGAGTACTTGGAGATGGGTGGGCTAGAAACTCAATACAGGTTGAAAAGTTCCCAATTTCACCTCAAAAAGTAGGTCCAAATTGACAATCTAGAAAATTGGCCCATGAAATACAGCACTTACTATCGTAAGTTTCAGGAACTCAGATTTCGGGGGATTTTGCAGTCTATTTCTTTTCCAGCGTACAGCAAGCTCCTGAACGGGGGGTGGCTGTAAACTTTAGAAATTAATTTTTATTTGTGTATCACGCACGGGTGGTGATACACACGGAGCTGAGTATTATCGTGATACACATTAGAACGAAGTGAGTTAAGTTTAACTACAAATTGAAAATTACCCAACAGGAGATGGAGTTAAATAAAAAGTAACCACATAAAATATTTAGGCACATAGTTACTATTCATTCTGTAAATGAGTGATTGACTGAAAACTTTAGAAAACATTTTTGAAGCACGCAATTCATTGATGTTCAAATGATCAAGAGCGGCGTAAACATTAACGTCACTGCATTACAAATTTTACAACACCATATCCACAACAAAAATGAAGTATGTCCTAAACTTGACTTTAGCTATCTTGCAATGGAGAACGAAATAGGAAAAATTTCAAACAAGATGAACACACCTTAAATATGCAGGTCTGTATTCTACTCGCAGATCAGAACAAGACTGCTGAGACTAAAAAAAACTGTGACTATAAGATAAGATCAAGGTAAAAATGTGAAATAAAAATACCTTTCAAATTAAAAGAATCACGCAAAATAGAGTAAAATATAAGCCCTAGATTTCATGAGAACCACCATAATTTTCGACTTGAATAGTATGTTATAACCAAATAGGAGAGGATATGTAACAAGAAAGTAAGACCTTTGACGAGCACATGCCGATGAGCCTCAAAATTTGCCCACCAAGAAGACGAGAAGGAACAAGCTCCAAATCAGCAGAGGGAGGCACAGACGCGACAGCTGCTGCGCGTGGGCTGCTCAGCAAGCAAGGCTGGCGCACAATTTACGGTTGCGCAGATAAACCTCCAGATTTTGAGCAAGAAACCGTCATCACAGAATCGACCGCCTAGTTTGCCTGAGCTTTAATGATGTAAATTTACAAAGAAATGGTCCTAACGCACTTTGTTTGGATAAAGAATAGAATTTTATTCCTAAATAGAAAAATCTCGTTAACAGGTGGCGTCTGTACGACACAGGTGATCATGTAGAGTAAGGTCGGGAAGTACGCACGAACACAACATTTTAGATACCTGATACTCGTGTTTCAAATGAAATGAAAGCCTCATAATGTGAACTCTGCTACTACGATCTTCAATTTTCCCGATTCAGCCAACACGATTCAGTCATTTTTTAGTACCATTGTTAATCATTCGATTATTGGACTAAATTTGATGAATCGATTTAAAACTCCAGTAGTTCACAATTCTCAATCAATACTGGAAATAAACAGAGTAGAATTAAGAAACTGCAACAGCAGTATAATATCACAAACACTAAGATACTACAGAGCAAATATCATGGAGTAGAATAAATAAATTGAAAAAGATTTACTTTTCCGTCGAAATAGAAAATAGGTAACTCAGCACAAATCCACAGGTGGTCAGCACACGGCGCATTATGCAGAGGAAGTAAGACCATGACCTTCTGCCCAGCACCTGCCGCTGCCGCTAACACCATCTATAAGCAGACATTCTGGGTCCGGTGAGAGGTGCGACCGGAGACACACATGCCAATCTGACGAAGGGCAGCCAGTCGCACCAATAGTGCCAGTCGCACTATTGCAACCCCTCGGGAAAATGTTACAACGTCCCGATGTTGCGTAAATGTAGTATTAAATATATCTGTTAGGTCATGAAGATAAGTATATTTCATTAAATTACAGGACCTGAGCCAATTCTGAAAGTTAGAGAGAACACAAGACTCTGGTTTTGATCACGTAAGAAAATTAGGAACATAGTCTTTTTATTTCAGCATGGTATTATTCAACTGAGATTTCGGGAGGTATACAGACGACAAAGTTTTCAAACTGCTACAGTTCGCTCGTCCAAAAAATGAAGAAAAGATGACGATGAACAATTTCCAGTGGATGGGCATTTTTGATAAAATGACCCATGCACCTAAATAAAGAAGAGAAAGTTCTACTCAGAAAACGAGACATTCATTATTGAAGAGATTCAGTGTAAACATTTAAGAGTGAAACGTCACAAAACAAATAACAAACAGCAGAACTTTAAAGCATAGAGCGAACACCATGCGTAATACGCAGTTCACACAATGTAAGTAAATAAAAAGCACGTTTGGTGTAGTAGTAGACGTGAACTTATCGCTACTATTGACGTTTATTGGAAGTATTAACTCCTGGGCCATGCACGGCACAGCCTTAACAAGACTACAGAGAGACAATGAGATGGGAGGTTTTCACTGCACGCCCAAAAAGGTGTAGGTGCGACACGTGTGCCGACTTCCAGACCAAGTCCAATGAACATTTAAGGACGAGCTGGAGGAGGTGTCGCGTCGTACCTCTATTTTCACACCTCATCAGCGGCATCACGCTAGACTTCACAAACAAGCAAACGCATAACAAACAAGAGTACTGCAAAACATGCGAAACATCACACAACTACTCGTACAATACGCAGTCAGGGTTCATACAAGAGTCAGGGTTGTGTTGGAAAGGGGAAATTTTCAACTGCTCATGGATATCGTGTGACTTCACGAACATAAAAAATTCTGCAGAAAAGTTGTATCAGTTTTAAGACCTGAACTGTGTTCGGAGGTACCTTGGACATTTTCCATGCTGTTAAATCAAAACATCTAGGAAACGAACTGTGTTTAAAACATGGGAAATACTCGATCAGGTATCGAGATTAAAGCTAATGTGTGCGTACCTGTAGGTTATTACGAATTTCAATATTTCATTTGAAAAAATTAAGTGGTTGAAGAAGCGCCGATAATGTTCGAAGACCGCTACAGGACATTAATAAAAAACTCAATGAAATAAAATATTGAAAAATAAATAAAATACCAATATGCCCCTCGCAGGAGTAAAACTTATTCTTTCAGCTGGGGGCATAAAGGCCCATCGTCGCTGGCAGAAATAATAAAATAGCTCCATGTAAGGAATTAAAAACGGAAAGTCTCAAATCGCACTGTATATTATTACAAAAAGCTTTATTAGAAAGTGGACGAACAAGAAAATTAAAATATTGGATGTGCTTTTGATTTAAGAGAACATAAAACATAAATTTGAAACCGAAAAAGCAATGCACATCTTAGAAGCTCTACAATGTGAAAAATATCAAAAGCTTAGTTTAATGCTTCCTAACTACATGAAATGTGTTCCTAAGAGTGGAATTAAGGGATCTGGGAATCAATGTTCAAGTGTGTTCCCTCACCAGATCACAGGCGTATTGATAAAGCAAGATGAAAGTAGTGAACCGACCAAACATTTGGTGGGTAACAAAACGAAAAAACTATTGATAGATTAGTTGTATCCCCCTGAGGGATGATGTAGAAGAACTTACCATCAACAAGACGCGATAATTGAAAAATTTAATGCTAATAAAATGGAAGCCTAACAATGAATTCACAAAATTGTTATACGCGTGAATAATTAATTTATTCTGCAGACGCGCGTCATGCTTACCATCTTCAGTAGTAGGCGTGCGGTATCACTTCCAGAAGAGAGTACACACACACACTGCACTCCTCATCAACACCTGCCAGGTTTAGACGTAACAAGTTGTTGCTTTGAAGAACTCGACTGACTCGCAGCAGCCAGAACGGCAAATGAGGTATTGGTTCGACAAATGCCGTCAGCTAGTAACACGTTTTCTGCTGATGGTTGACGACGTACTTTTAGAAATACCTCAGGTCAATTATTATACGAGTAAGCTCGAGGGATGATAAAAAATCAATATTTGGTGAGTTCTTAGGTGAATTTTTTTTTTTGCTCTCCACCTCTTCATTGCTGCAGCATCTTTAGTGACGGGAGTCAAGATGCTCACAACACTCGACACTCAGAACCATCTAAATTATTCACAATCAGGCTTGCACACCACCGCGTCGTGAAAGTCTCACTGGTTTTTATATCTCCTGCTGTTGTTACTCGCAGATTTGGATAAATATAATTTTTTCTATTTTGTCGTACCGCAGGAGTTGTCGAGAATCAGGTATAATGGAAAAATCACTCCAACCTCATGCCAATGCTGACCCAACCCCTCACGACTGGGTACTCCACAGGATTGCTCATCAGACTTCAAAAGCAGCTTTCACTTCAGTTGGAAAGCATGCTCCAAGATCTGGCGAAGCTGCAATATGTTTCGTGAACACGATTCACTGCATTTTCTCAAAAGCTGAAAAATCAATTTTTGTTAACATTGTTACCAAAAGTTTACATAGAATTCAATACACATTATTCAAGACAGCTCCTAAAGGAGCAACTATTGAGAAAATTCTTAGAAAATCGAAACATCTTAAACTGCGGGAAATAAAGACCGGAATGAACCCATGACTTACGGGTTTGACCGATGTAGAAATTTATTCCCCACATCCGACCGAAATATTACGACAATGAGCTGCTTTGTAGTAGGTCATCTAATACATCAAGATCAGAGAATCTCTTAGAATTTTTAAATAAAAAACAGTTTGATAACTAATGAAGAGAACTCTTTTGCTTTTGATATGGATAATATTCGAAATGCGAATGTATGCTTGACTGGAAAAAAGTTCAATTATGGTTGAGCTAAATTTCAAAATCGTTGGATATGAAATCCCGGATCTTTACAAAAAAAAGAAGCCCAAGAAGATCGAACGAAACATATCTTTTGAAAGCGAGATAAAATTTGTGAAAGAAGTTTCGTGCGCTCGTACACCATCAGCTATTTAAAAATCATCGGAACAAAAATGCAATGCGAAAAACGTTACTAGAGAATGAAATTAAAAAAAATATATCATTAAAAATTCGAATCGTCATAAAGAAAACATGCAAAGACTAGAAAAAACTTTTAGGCTACCGATTAACAATTGAAAACGGATAAGAACCGAGATGTTTTTTATATAAGCTGTTTTAAAAATGAGTGATTTCACTAGTCTGATACACGCTGATCGGAAGTAAACTTCATTTTTGATTTAGCGTATTTTTCTTCACGTTGGTTTGAAGTTTTAGCGGCGCGTTTTGGTTCTCCCATTTCATTTGCTCAGAACTTTATTCATTATTTTTCGTATATTTGCACCATAGATTAATCTGCTGATGATATAAGAATGCATGAAACGTTCTCTACTAAGATTATGATTCTTATTGTACTTCTAACGAAATTTTTGTTTTTTACAAATTTCCTAGATCTCTCGTTTTTATTTGAGCCAAAAACTGCAAATTAGGTATTCTGAGAGGAACAGAGCCGTCATTTTGAAATGTCAGATCAAAAATTTTTCCTCCCAGCATCTGCAGCAGACGGATGTTTCAATCAACACATAACTTTTTCTATGATATTAATAACGAATAAACATCGTCCATAGCTTTATAAAGCGTTTAAGAAAACTACACCAAAGAGCAGCGTGAAGTTTGGATGATTCCATTGAGCTGAAACTAGAACGATGAAACAGACTTCCAAAGTTCCAAGATTATGTGAAACGGACCAACAGAGATTCAGGATTAGATTTAAGGATTCGAATAACAGAAAAATGACCTATAGTGAGTGGCCTCGTGAGTTATGGTTTCATGCCATTGCTGTTTGAGGAAATAATCAGAAAACAGTTGCTCAGCTTTGCAACCCTAGATGTAGAGCTACTCAAACATCAACTCTGGAAGCAGAGTTCTTGTATCACCAAAACTGGATGTAGAGATGCATTCTGACATTTTCCAATTTTTAACCCAGGAACCAGAGCTGTTCAGATAGCAACCTGGGATTTGCAGCTGCACTCAAGCACCAGGTGGGAACAACACGTTACCAAGTTGTCTTGATTAGGTTGCGTAGTTCAATCAAAACCAAGAGTTTTGCATTTCAAAGCGATTAAATAATTCATGCATGAAATTAAAAACTATGAGCCCAAACAGTACAACAGATATAGCCTAACGCCCTTGGATATAGCAGAACGTCTAGCCTAATGCCCTTGGTTGATGCATAATTATAAGTCGAAAATGAGCGACAATCTACGACTAGGAACGTATGTCATTTAAAAATCACTCATATCAACGAATAAATCATTTGAATAAAACTGTTTCATAGGGAGACATGAGGCAGATGAATCTCAACATGAATCTAAAAATAAGACTATGTTGATTTTCCTACTGCATCAGAGAATACTGAAACTTAAAAACAGTTATAAGATTAGCAAGCAGAGTTTAAAGTCCAAAAATATCGTTGATCGGGGAGGGAGTTTCTATATATATCACAACAAGAGAACAACGTCTTGCGATGCCGTCTGTTTCAAAGTTTCTATCAATCACTGGCAACGCTTGGCTCAATCGTCAAACCGCTTCTAGACGGTCAATCATGCATTATTCAAGCGATGGCGTGAAGTTTTTGATCAAAATGTTTGATCGTCTAGGGCGTGCTTTACTCTAATTTGAGTTGCTAAAAACCGAATGAACTTATACGGTGGTACCATAAAATTTGAAAACAAACTTTTTCATCATGGACTACAAAAATGAATCTTGAGATTTGCGCAGAATCAAGGAAAAATTGACGAAAGCTTCATAGCCTAATGAATTGGTTTTTGAAAGGATTAACTCTTCTAGTTTTCCCATGTTTTACTTACATCGAAAATGTACCATACCAGGAAAATTTATCCTAAACATCCGAAACAACAGAAAGTGCGATTATTTAAACGAAAATAGGAGTTACTCTAAAATTGATGAGATCATTTTTCATCAAAGCGCAATTTCAGATAAGTAATGTACCACGATGACCGGCCGAGACACATATGATTTTGTTTTCAGAGATCAAAATGAAGCAGTCGCGTTCAGGATAAAAACCTGTTGAGGCTGAATCGTTTTTCTGTTTTCGTCAGCGAACGGTATCGTGACTACCAGAGACGGCACCGTTGGGTATGTGAGGCTGGAGCTAAGTTTCTCCCAAACATCTCTGGGGCATGAACTCAGGTCGTCCAGCTCAATTTAGTTCAGGTGCTATCACCTACGAGGAATCCTCTTTACGCCAAAGACCGAGTGCACCACATCATCAAGACTAGCGATTGGAATCCCAGTAATATTAGTATAAACTAGAAGAGCGCAAGACACCTGTTTCTTTGATTACTTTGCTCTATACACGTCCTCCCACCACAGCCAGAGCCGAACTGAAGCTGGCAACGGTCTCTAGGAGTAGGACTTGTCTCTCGTGAAGCCGCTCAGCCACCCACCCGCGCTGGAGACTGGAACGGGCGCTCTCAGCAGTGCACGCGTGCTCAAGATCGTGCCATGAGACCCATAAAAAACTCTCGAAAAGAAATGCTAGCTTGTCCTTCCTCTTTGATTAATAAATTACATTTAGGTTTGACTGAACATTCAGAGTTTTGCGTCATGAAGTCATCGATCTTGTTTTGAGGGCAGGAGGGGAAAATAAAATATGAAGTTTGCACACGTAGATGACGAAAAATGTCATCACAAATAATCAAGGTAATCGAAAATATTTAATTTTCATATCGGAAATCGTCAGAGAATAAAAATGAAATAAGTAATAAGGGAACTGCTTTATCGTGCATGGTAGGTTGCCTTCACTTGTTAAAATTAAATCCTATAATTTTATCCACATCATCAAATTTAGAGTGCATTTCAATTCAGCCACTTGACACTATACACTCTATGAATGACGGGAATCATTTTTAGGGGTAGAAAAATTACCACAACTTAATGAAAAGTTAAGGCTCAAGTGCTGAAGTATTTAGTTAGGTATACAAATAACTAAGAAACTTACAAACAATTCAATGCTCAAAAAAGTACACTTTAATTAAAAAATATCACTTCTACCATGACAGCAAAAAATGACCTTCAATTTGAAAACTACTCTTTAAACCTTTTCGATGTTAACCACACTCTCTATGCCACACCTGCAAGACTCATAATTTGGCCATTTAAAATATTGGCATATTGTAGAAATCAAACTAATTGAATAAAAATCCATCACTAAACATTGAGTGGAAACTTTATATTTCAGAAATGTATGAGCAAACTTTGGCCTGAGATTCCTGCAAGTTCAATGAGCACAATTTAGAGGGGTATACAGAAATGTTTAGCTCACATGTTTCAGGGGCTTGAAATGCCGATGCGGACTAACTTCTTGACCACCCAAGTCTCCTGACATGAAATCCACAGGCTTCTACTTTTCCGCACAAGCAGAGAATCAAGTGTGCGAAATATCAGTTCCATCCGAAGGATATTTTATGGGCAGGATTATTGATGTTCGTGCAAGGATTACTGAAACTCCCGGTGTCTTCTCATGGGTTCGGCGATTATTTCGCTTACGGAAGCCATGCGAAGACACCAGCAGTTTTAGCAATCCTACGACTATAAACTCTATTCCTACAAAATAAACGTATGAGGAATTTCATTTTCCATTCACCCTACGACACGCTCCAATTCATTAAAGCCTTCGGAACTTCTAACTAAACATTGTTGGTTCCGCTCCGTAGGGCAAATTATGCTTAATTAACCTGCTGGAACATCAGGGTAAAATTTATGAGAAAAATTCTGAAATACCTCGTATAATAAACGCAGCACAAGGTCAATCAGAAAAGTTTGGAAATTCTACCGACATTAATCATACTAAATTGTTACACGCACTCTTTTAAGCAGGCCCTAGACGATCAACCAGATTGATCAAGCTACGCTGTCAATCGGTTGACGCAAGCGTAATCGACCTTCAATCAACCCTTCAATCGGTTTCATCAAAACCCAATTCTCAGTTGAGTTTCTGAAGAGGAAAGTCTGTCGCGAAGTGTTTTGGAACGGTTTCCATATCTTCCTCCATATCTGCCAGCGAAAGCCTGACGAAATGCTTCAACAAAGTTGGCCTAGACGGTTAAGCATCAGTGCTTGAGCTTGAGTCATTCAAAGTTTCTATCAATCACTGGCAACGCTTGGCTCAATCGTCAAACCGCTTCTAGACGGTCAATCATGCATTATTCAAGCGATGGCGTGAAGTTTTTGATCAAAATGTTTGATCGTCTAGGGCGTGCTTTACTCTAATTTGAGTTGCTAAAAACCGAATGAACTTACTTCATCCGAAGTTTACCAGTTGAGAAGTTTTTCAACACAAGATAAGATTGAGAATAAATCTATTTAGAATTTGTTTGCTTAATTGTAAATCGTTTTTGTTTCACTGAAATTCATGAATTTACGTCAAAGAATGCTCAAAATTTCCCTTCAAGTTAGACTTCAATTTCCATCGAAAGAAGAGCTCAAACATCTCCCAATTTAAAATGCAAGGCGTCCAAAATTTATGTTATAAACTTTAAAATAAAATAATTAACATTCAACATCCTTCGATTAAGAAAAATTCTGTCGATGATGCTTAGTTGAAGAGTTACAACGATTTGAAATCCAAAAGGATTGGAAAAAATACGCACTTGAGCAGTAAAATGTGCGCGAAAGTTGAATTCAGGGCAACATTATTCTAGTAAACCCAAGCAAAAGAGTTTTGATTTGTTAGATACGTACAAGAGTTATTGAACTGACGTCCATCGATTTGGATACAGTTATTAGAACGCTGATGCAATGGCTGCATAAGGTTTACCCCAAACCTAGAGTTTCAATAGTCCGTGGAACGACCTCAACAATTCTGCTAGTGACGTCTTCTTCGTATTGAATTGGCGTTTTTAATACACTTTCAGCCTATTGAGAACTGAATGCTAACTAAAATCCTATACTTCATTGAAAGGCAACATCTAGGCTACTGGAAAGCCGTACACGAGGTTGAAATAATTAAATCCCACTACCACTCAAAATACGAAAATAAACATTTTGAAGTAAAAGGAGCAGCTTTAGCAATAATAGGAACGTTGTTTATTTACGTTAAAGTTGGTCCCTAGCAATAAAAGTCTCCGCTTTAGCAGTTGTATCGAGGATACGAGTTTTTAGACCATGATGAGAACATGCACGCGCACCCTTCTATAGTTCTGGTCTCGCCATTCTTTAATGGTATCCTTAAAATTTGAAACCCTAATTATGCTACCACTTTTTCATCAAAACAAATATTTGCCTCTTATAACTGCGTGGCATACTATGTAAAATTACAAAATTACTTCTCGTAATTCTAAACCCTTCAACGATTACTGAGTACACCGTATCCAATTCGTGAGGCTTCGTCAAACGTACGTATGTCAATGTCTAGTTGATGGAATGCCAACGATTTTTGCATGGCTTCCTCTGACGTAGAGCATCGTTTTATTAATTTGACTGCAGCGACAAGCAAACAGACAGCATGACCTTGGGTTGACGTAGAGTCCCATATTTGCAAACATTTTAACGTATTATCACAAAAAGAAGTAGATCGAAATCTGCCCGTTAGGTTTTAAACAATTTTTGCACGAGAACTTTGTGGCCGATGTATTCAGTCTTTATCAACTAAAGTCAGATAAGCCTTCATTAATGCAATACCTAAACAGTCACAACCCTGACATTAGATTCACTTCTAGTTTGAACAAAACGAGGCACCTAGGATTCAGGATATAAATGTTGACTGTTGTAAAGAATAGGTTTTCAGTTAGCGTTTACCGCAAACGCTTCTGGTTCGGGATTTAGCCTTTTCAGTTTTTGTTGTACAAGAGATAAACGAAATGATCTATCAACTTTTCTATCACAAGCACATAACATTAGCTCAATTTACGTTAACGTACACAGTGAGCTTTTGAAGACCTGCAAAAAGCACACATCCTAAAAAGAGTTAAACGGTCAATTTTTACTTTTAGGCTTGCTTTTTATTTTTTAAATCCGCATGTATGAGTTTTCGTTTCCTGATTTATTTGTAAACACGAAACTGATAATCAGCCGAGGCTCGAAACGTTCCTATAGAATATTTTTAAGATATCCCTCATTAGGATTTGATTTTCCATGAGTTAAGTTTCACACTTGGTTTTATTTCCACCCTCTATTCCACACATTTAAGCGTTTATCAGAGTTTACTGCATACTAGTACTTTTAAATTTGAAATTTTTCCTTCAGCATTACTCTCCAAGCGAGGTTAAGAAAGATACAACTTGCAATAAAGTCAAAATCAGAAGAAAACGTAGCAGGTAGATTTTCTAAGACACTCGAGACGCCAGCACACCACCCATTCATTTGAACTCAAGATTGGTCGGTCCCATTCATGGGGAGCTGGAACCTCTCTGCTGCTCAAGGTGAACACGTAACGCAATAACGCAACCCTGCAAGGCAGAGCTGCCTCAGATGGCCAAATAAGGTTCTGATCCAGCTGATCCAGCTGCAGCTGCTACTTAGCTGGTTCGCTTGCCCAACTCACGCAGTTGAGAAGAGGATGCATAGAAGAGGTGGAAAAAAGGAAAAAAGAAGAGGTGGAAAAGAGACGCGACCATCGGTAATTATTTGGTTTTGTGCTGCAAATGTGCTCTGCATGTAAAGCTTGTTTGCCCTTGATTCTTACTTTCAAATCATATCATGTATCTAAAAATTGTTTGGACATTAGAACATTGAAAGAAATAGATGTTGGAAGAATTTCTTTATTTAATGTGAGCGTGAGTCACACGTATGTATAAAAATGTGTTGTATACGGGAATACAGTAAGTGTCAAATTACGTTTAAGCAAGTGCATTCACTGTGCAGACATAATCAAATGTATTAGCTGTTAATTTAATAAATGAATAGTATTATTTCACTACCAATTGAATTAGGAATCAAGGACAGCAGAAGGATTTATTTTCGTATTTTTCATTATCATTCCTTGGAGCACCAATGGTCACTAGCGTTCAAACGGTTCAAAGAAGAGAAACCGTCTGGGCAGTGGTCAAAGGCAATAAACGGGTAGTTAAAGGCACTAAATTAATAAATAGATTTTACTTGACGTAGTCATAAACTTGCCACTAGGGAGTAGTTCGCCTACAGCGTCAAGTAGAGTAAAAGAATAACAACGCATAGATACCTACAAAAATGACTACATATCTAATGCAAGGTTCTATCAAAGTCTACGACGAATAAAAAAGATTAGATAAGATTTTATGTCAGTTTAAGCCTCCCTAAACCGCTTAAAAAAAGGTTTAGAAGAAAGGAAGGAGGAAGCCACAATTTAGTTTGAAGATAAGGGAATGCAGAATCTATGCAGAAGAGGCATGGAAACAGAAAGTTGAGACAGAAGTTCATGAAACAAGATACAATTTGAAGAAAAAAGAAGTAGGTGCTGAAAAACAGGATAACAGTGAACCGAAAAAATGTGGTCCTTAACATAACAAAAAACATTGTAGTTAAAAAAAAGAAAGCCTACCTATTTCTCAGCTCGGGCCCTCATACGTTTTTCTATGGGAGTGCTAATTCCACAAGATACAATAATTTTATTGTTGGATCCGCCTGAGGGAACGACGAATAAAAAGTGCAGATGCTTAAACGGAGTATTATTTGTAGGGAATGTGACTTGCGTAGATTTCATAAAAGAAATAAGCAAAGAAATACATGGACACATTGAATAATGATGTATCATTTACACTGACAATTGAACACAAAAGAAATTGTTCGCAAATCAATCCTAAGATATGCTTGCATTCGTCGGATATGAAGCCTTAATGTATACTGCATTTTGCCATTGAATTTGATGGACTAAATTTGAATGTTATATACAGTATCTTGTGAAAAGGAATCTGTACTATCCAATGATAGGGATGGCACTTTCGGGAAAGGAAAAAGAAAAGCACGTCTATACTTGCTTCGTGACCATCATGCGATCACAGCCGCTATGCACGTCATTCTAGCACTCTGGATCTTACACAAAAATTGTCGCTTCCCGATAATGAGTGAATCAAACCTAGTTTTTGTTTCGCACATTTCGCCTGCTGTAACTATTACGTCCACTGACCAGTGCACTAAACTACTTTCTCTTTTATTTAACATTTAACGACCATTATCTAAGCGCTGTGGCATAATTTTATTTAAATTTGATCATTTATTTGAGTTTTATCCGCTCTTCATGCTCTTTTTTACGTTCCTACTTCTCTTTCTACTATTCAGTGCGTTTTAATTATCGTTGCCTATGTTTAGCTTGCTCAAGTTTTAACTATCACTGTTCCTATTGAAACAAATGTGCCGACTAATTTTACCGAAATTGACTATCAACAGAGAAAACGGTATGACACGCTAATTTCAATATTTCACAAGAAATTTGCAATTTACGTTTAAAAAATTATTAATTTTAAGTAAAATCAGATTTAACAGAAGTTACACCAGGAAAAGTAACGGTCACGTTCGATTTTTATCGCGTGTATCGTATTCCAGCACTCAATAGGTCTACTGCGGCTGTAGATATTGAAAATATTGGAGTTCATGAAGTAATGAAGCTCTAGCCTAGCTGTGACGAATTGTGTGACAAACATTTGACGGAAAGACGCAGAGAGGCTCAAGCCACTACTTCATATTAGAATCAGCTCTGAATATACGAGTATAATAATACAGTAATACTCAAGATCATGAACTACAAGGAGGTTCCACCACCCATGCAGATGCGATAACTCACAAGTGCTCATTCGTGCCGTACACAAATAGACGAAAATTCAAAGTTCAAAAGAGAACCCCATAGTTATGTAGATTTAAGCTTCTCTATCTTACAAAGGCGTTCAAAGAGAGAAAGAATGAAGGTACCATTTAGTATGGGGGTAAAGGAAAGGCAAAATCTTTGCACAAGGTGTGTTCCTACTCGAGATCCCCTGCGCATAGAAACAGTAAGGTAAGAACGAAGCCTATGGAACAAGATGAAAGTTGAAAAAGAACGTTAGAAGTGCTAAAAAAACAGCAATGAACCGAAAAAATGATTTTCAATCATACAAAAAACACGAGCACGGGACCTCACATTTTCGCCCTGGGGGAGGGCTAATTTCCACGGATACAATAGTTGCATCTCTCAAAGGGGAATACGACTCATTAAAGATTAAGTTCATAGATTGATTATTAACGTTGGCACATTGATCTGGCTATTCAAATAAGCTAAGGATTTTAAATCACGGACCGTGAAACCATCACACCTGCGCCACTCCCCGCCCCTGGAGAAGGTAAGTGGCTCAATTATGACCAGTCGAACTGGAGCATGTCAAGGTTGAGTGGTTAGCCCAGGGTCGTGTGAAAATTCCTCGAAGATATTTTCAGACATGTTACTACATGATATTGTGCTAAAAATACTTCACTCATTTTGATTAACAGACTGCTGACAATCAAACTAGTGAATTGAGAAGCAAATCCGATAACCTTCGGTTGTACTAACCTGGATAGTTGAAGTCAGATCACATGACAAATTTTAGAATAAAAGCTGGTCAGTTTGACTAACTTCATTGCTTAATAGTAAAAATATGCAAACTTCATACGAGTAATCAACGTTCGGTAAAATAAGCCAAAGAAAAATTTGAAAGATCACGCAGTTACGCGCTTCCAATTGAATATAAAAACTATAAACGAATCATGAATTTTAGAATGATCAATCCACAACAGAAGACAGCCGCAAATTATTACACAATGGCTGAAAATGAAAAATATACATGCGCTAAACCTCCAGAACAGAAGTGCAATCCGAGTGCTTCTCGTCACGGGTAAATATAGGAATGTCATCAGCGCCAATCTGGAGCAATTAACCTGCCACGTTCAGAACAAGTTATCGAGCGGCCTCAGGGCAGATGTTCAGCCTAACATGAAGATGTGCATCGCAGAACTTTTGGTTTAGCGAGACTTAATTAACTAATTTAGAGGTACGAATTAGCTACTAATTACATATCAAAAAGAAATTATAATTTGGATCGAGAAATAGAAGTTAGTACCTCAAGAAGTTAGTATCAACGCGAAATTGATGTAAACGATCCACAGCGATGGAGGTAATGAATGAAATAAAGGTAAACCCTAATGTGGACTGTAAAATAAATAAGCACCAATTATTAACACGAATAAGATGAATTAGTAACGCAGCACTGTTTCATCCACTTTTCATCTTTTTTCTTTTGTAACAAAAAGTATTTTTCCTTTCCAACCGATATTCATTAAAATGAGTAAAAAATTAGCTACCATCTGTACCTGTTCAGTGAAATTTGGTGAATTATTGTAAAAGTGGAGTAAGGTCAACGATGAAAATGCTGCAGCAATCAAGCTAAACAAATTCTGGTTGAATGATTATATGAAGGAATCACAAATTCTGTCAGATTTCATACCTCGAAAGAAATTTGAAGAACAAATTTTGAATCAACACATCGGTGAATTTCCCGCCAGCATTCTTTGTACTACGCAGTGCCAGCGATAGATCGGTGTCTCACGCTGCTTTTTCTGTGTCGAGAATATAAATTGTTCGTTCCTAAATATTTTCATCATTATCAACAAACGGTGGACATATTCATCATTTTTCGAGTTTAATAAACTGGCACCCAACTATCTGGGAGTCATACGCATTAGTTCAAAATGAAATGATATGTGAGTTTGTTTAAGCTCCCCAACAACAGCAAAGGTGTACCCAAAAGGAAGAAAGAAATCACTTTTTACTATGGAGTTAAAGGAGACGGGAAATCTATGCAGAAAGTGCGTTCCCGCACAAGATCCTTCGTGCATAGGAATTGCAAATTAGGAAGAAGTTTCTGAAACAAGATAAAAGTTGAAGTTGAATGTAAGATCCTCCGAAGAACAGAACAGCAGTGAACCAAGAAAAGACGGTAAGCAACAAAACAAAAACCCATTTTATTACAACAAACGAAGGCCTCCCTAATCTTCAGCTGAGGACCTCACATGATCAGTTCACACACGGCACTCAAGGGTTAGGGGATTTATTCACAAGCCTAATGGAATAAACTCATATTTTGTCATAAAACCAACGCTCAAGGTCATAAAAACAAAAAAACTGAAGCAACTGAAGTGCGCTACGATTGAGAAAGTCCTTGTCGGTTTCGTCTTACAAAACAAGGGAATTGGGCACTAAACTATACGTTTTCTTAGGGGCAATTTATTGCCTTTTAGCCAAACAACGACTTCCACGTACACGTTCAACTCACGTCTATCGGACTTGATCCTAGACTTGGCAACATAGTCGTGACGTTGCACTTCAGGCCATGAAAACGGCGCCAGTTTCAGAGGGATCAAAAATAAATTAACAATTAGCTCTTTATAATTTCAATCAAAACTTTTTTTGGAAATTGTGAATGATTAAAAGTTACATATATGGAGTGAAAAAGTATGAAGAGTCTTTATGTAAGCATTTTAGGCTTATTTTTTACGCATTTTCTATTTATTCAAATGTTGAAGGGGGAATAAAAGTCGGAACGATACAACTCTCAAAGGATCAATGCTTTCTCAAATATAAAAATTTGAGCATTTTTCCGTTGATTTGTTGAACTATGCTAACATCTGTAGTAACTGACAGTTTTGGAAACCGTGATAAATAGGAAGAACATGGAAAGAAAAATGGAGAAAAGAAGCTCCACCTGGCGTAACTTATATGCTCCAATGATCAACTAATGACTCTAACCTGCTGATATTGCAAGAACAGGCGAAAGTTCTATATTTCTCCAGTTAAACTATTTCAATCCTTTGACGTGTGCTGATGCTGGGCTCAAACAAGTTCGACAACGTATATATTTTCAGTTTTACATATAAGTATAAGAAATTAAATTAATGTACTCTCTTGTGACACAAAAAGGTCCCCTCTATATTCCCTAGTGTTTTTAAACCACGGTCAACCTCGTTCTATGTGAAATCTATGATAGATTGGAACTAGTTTTAACTCGTCCAATTGATTCATCACAAACGACGCAAAATCTTGAGCCACCAATGTGACGTCATGTTTTTTACGAGCAGGTCTGGATTTGTAGAAGGTATTAGTTCAGCTGAACGTGAGGGCTGAACTGACGCTGAGTCATGTTTAAACTCGCGAAAGTTTGGAAAAAAAGTCCACGAGCCAACGAAATCTAATAGAATCATGAATGAAACCCAAAATCGTTTCACCGAAGATACTGGAATATTTGCTGTCACTAGCGACGAGAACTTGACGAGAACAAACTTGAATTCAAAACTAACATCGTTCACAGTGTGACTGGGATTTGGATTGCATGCAAAATCGTCATTAACCAAATTATTCTCGGCGGACTCTTATCAGGCCCTCACCAACCAACGCAATGTTTCACACTAATTTTGAATAGCTAACTTCTGTACAGAGAATGTCAGTAAAAATAGGTGCGTACTAGTACTCTGAAACCCGTGAGCTAAAGGAAAAAGTTGATGCTCGAAACGAGGTACTGAGTTTATCACGACTTTTTATCTACGCTCAAACTACTTGTGTTGTTAGCGAGGATCAACAACATTTAGGTAATTCGCGACAAATTTCACAAGTTGTTATATAAAAACTCCGTACACTAAATTAAAACAGAAATAAAACTGTCAATGGCATTTTTGATGAAATTTTTAATGAAATTTTTAATGAAATTTTTAATGAAATTTTAATGAAATTTTCAATGAAATTTTTAATGAAATTTCTAATGAAATTTTTTATGAAATTTTTAAAGAAATTTGTAATTAAAGTTAATAAAATTGTACAATATTTTAATAACATTTTTTAACCTAATAAAGGATCGTTAACTATGCCCAGCAATGAATGACCAGCGCGCTCAATTTCAGCATTCGTGAATGCAAACAAAATAACTCTGATTGAAAAAGTTCCTCTACAAGTAAGGAATTAATAATCGGTAAAAGTTGAACACATCGACCGAACTCCAGGTCACGTTCAGAACAATCGGACGCCCGTATGGTAATCGATTTCTTTGTGGTCAGGAATTTTCTGTTTCACACTGACGAAAGCTTAGCACGCGTAGGATGATTGATGCACTGGGAGCCCAACTATACCTGACAGCTAAGAATTTCTTGTCGTTTTCGAAAGCATTTTTAGAAATGGAAATTTTACCTAACTGAATTTACTGAAATAATGGAATTGATGCCATAAATCCCAAGTACTTTTTAAAACTGACTCCATTTGTCTTAGAAAACTAAAACCTTGAAACCTTAAGCACTCAGATAGAAACGGTATACAATTAGGTATGAGGTTCTAATCAAAATAAATATTAACACGTTGACCGCGAAGGCTTAAACTGAAGTTCAATGTCCTCAAAATAATATTAAAGTCTATAGTGGGTAGTAATTTCGAATTTGGCAAATATTAACTGGATCAAGCCTTTAGCTAGCTTTGATTGAGTATTTATGAAAATCGAGTTTGAGACTGCTGGTCGGTCAGGGTATTTTGAAAATTCCCTCCATGTACGACAGCTCACATCGCGACCAACATATTAAACTGCGTTTTTCAATCAAATCTTTGCTTAAGTTTTGATTCAACTTAAAGATTAGCAGCCCATCGGCAATTGATATCGGAAATACATCCAAATTTCAACAGGTTTCATTTTAATACTCGATCAAGAGAAATTTCACCCCGAAATGTGTTCTTAATATGAAAGACGTCACAGCCAACTCCAAGATCGACTACTTTGAAAAATTCTAAACCAGAATACCGCTAAAGACAGAAGCAGTCCTAACGCCAGTCTTTGATGGCGAACCTTAAGTTTGGATGACGTATCCAGGCAATGTAAATAAAATAGCTTCAAAGATAAAGTAAGGAATTAAAGAACTGTGTTCTAGCTGAAGAATTGTAGATGCAACTGCAATATTGTAGATTGTAGGTGCATTATAATGATGCAACTCTTGGGACCGTTCTGTATGAATTGATCAAAACAGTATGTTTAAATATGGGTTGAAGATATAGTATCCAAGAAATGCTAACTCCACAGGGCTGAATAGAGAAAGAGCGCACACAGCAACTGAGTAATAAAAAACGTTCGGCTAAGGTCGAAATGGCGGAGGTTGCATTCTAAATATAAATTGCTTGCTCCTCAGAGCGAAACTAATCATATCTTACCACAACCAATGAGCAACTGCAACTGAATATGGTTTTGAATTTGAGTTAGGCCAAACAACAGGGTGATACAACTGAACTTTTCTACTTACATTTGTTTATGGCAGACAATGCAGATCCACTCTCTTCCGTCTTTCCCGTACTCCCGACACGTCTTGCAGACACGCTGCCGACATGTCGGACACAATGCTCCCCTGTTGATGATGAGACCCAACTCTGTTCTACACCGTCCGCAGTTCCTCTGGGGCCCGGGCCCCATAGATGTACCCGGTGCTCCACGGGCCACCAAAGTCCCGGAGTCCCGCTTCTCCCCGTCCACTTTGATAGCCCCCTTCCGACGCAGCCATGATAGCTCTTCTCGTAGTCTCCTGATCGGAAAACACACATGGAAGTTAGTGAAAATAGAGGATTGATGAAGATCATCCGTAAAACAATGATGCAAGAGGCAAGATGTTTCAATGTGTTTCCTACTATGGACCGATATGTTCTTGAAATGGTTGTTCATACATCAGTAAAATTTGAGATAAATGCCATATATACCCTAAGTTTAATTATTATTCCAAATGAATTTTCGGTCACTGAAAGACATTTTCCCATCAAAAAATCTACAGGTTAGTCCGTGGCAATACGCTTTAAATATGACTGTGTTCCTAAATACGGATGAATTCAGAAATTTTATTAATCATACTCTCATACAAAGGATGTCAACAATAACGCAATGGAAGACAGCACACGAGCCCAGCCAGACATCAAGGCGTTGCCGGACAGTCAAGAATAGGTTCTTAAACTCCTACACCCTGCTCAGGTACTCGGTATTGTATTATTTGAGATCCACCTGTACATGAGTTCGACGCATATGCGACTTTTGTAAGCCTCGGCACCGGTATACGACTCATTACTAACCATGCTGAACCAGCTAACCATGCTGAAAATGGATTAACAGAGATTTTTCAAAAAGACTTCCCGGAGATTTTGCTCCTTCGCTGTATTTTTCAAATGTTTTTACGTGTTTTTCATAGTTCTTTTTAGACTGCACTTTTTTATTTGCTCTTTACAGACCGCGTTTTTCAGCTTCGCCTGAATGATTTTTTTTTGTTTTTATAACCCTTTTTCAACCAAGCTTCGTACACTGCTGTTGGTGACAGCTCTATGTGCCTTATGTTGAACACTTAATTTAAACTCGCCCTCACAGGTGATTTTCGAGATCTTTTTTAGGCTATATTAGCACACAGTTTCTGTCTTTCTCAAATGCTATCAAAAAGGTTCATTCATATTCAACTTCAGATTTTTTCATATTTTATGTCAATTTTCAAACTTAAATGTTTACTGGCACCAGAAAGAAACATCGCAGGGCCAATTTTTACTAATTTATAAATTACACTAGATTGACGTCAGCTGATCTCAATAAGCTGTGTACATATTATTCGATTCAATGTGATTTTGTTACATGTATAAGAAGCACTATCATGTATGTTTCTAAATTAAATTATGCTGGTATTCTCGTTGGTTTTTATGAGAAGACCAAGTTAAAAAGGCTAACAAAAACTCTAAACATTGAGAAAATGTTTTTATAGTTAAATTTTGTCTAAAAGTATGTTCAAAACAAAATAAGCATGTCAATATTTTGTAGCATAACCTTTCCGGGATTTAACAGCCAACATTCTCTTTAACATTTCACAAATTATTTTCCGAGAGTAAGATGGAGAGAGGACGTCCTCTTCACTTTTATTTTAGCACAATGTTCATCGAGATTATTCATAGTGTCTTTGCGTACAGGGTGATAAGCGACAATTTTGAATAGAACAAAAAAATCTGGTGAACTAAACAAAAAACTAACATCACAGAAGTGATTCCAGCTCTCCACATAGGGACGTTTCATTATTTCGTTGATATGGTACCGGATACATGGATATATGTTGTTGTCTTTGTGTTATTTAATAAAACTCGACTTTGAAAATGGCTGTCCCTGCACACCAGAAGTTCAGCTTCAGGAAAGATTCTTCCTTCTCTGCCGAATATTGCGAGTTCATTATTTTGAAGAAAGGAGAAGTCAAGTAAACTGCAGTAGTAAAGAGGGTTTTAGAAACAAAGTTCTACCCGAAAAATCCTCTCAAGGTTCCAATCCAAAAGACATTTCATCGAGTCATCGGAAGTGCCACGAGGAACCTGTCTGAATAAATTTTTAGTAAATTATAACGTTAAACATAATGTAGCAACTTTTACCATGATTAAAAGAAAGTATGTCGTCTGAAATGCCGATTTATTTTCGGGATTTCGGATATATTTTCTACACAAATAGCAATAAAGTTTAGAAAATGTATACGATATTTAGATAAAGAAATAGCGCTGAATCTAATGATTGAATGTAATGGTACTTAGATAACTAACATTATGGTTAGTTATCTAAATTTTTGGCGTAATTCACAACTTTATTAAAATATTGGAATCGCTGAGTTTTTTTTCAGCGCCACTGAATCATATTTCTACTCCCGTTCCATACAACTTCATTCTTATTTATTACCTATTTATTCTTCATACTATCACGTATACTAAACTCGTAACAACTATCACGAACAAGTACTAGCGCCTGCGAGATTCGCTGGTGTTTCTGCAGTTTATTAATCGTGAAAATCAATTAAGTAGACTTCGCTGGGCTAGTCTCACAGATACTCAAAATACTAGCAACGTCATCTCAAAGCGTATCAGCCGTTTTTGTACATTTTTACTTTCGCCATCAGGCAATAAAAGATATCTACCTTCAGACACAGGGAACAGAACATACAAATTAGATCTCCACTATCACCAAACACTTCGCTGAATACAGGAAGATTTAGGGCTGCCGAAAGCAATGAATTGAAATAGGTTAATAAGTCTGTGAACTCATATTGAGGAAAACTATCACTTTTTGGTTTATATTTTTTAAAGATGTACTTTTAGTATTTGAGTATTCGATCCATGTGAAGTTCACATTCAAGCGTTCTAGAAAATGTTGATGTATAACGCAAAATTACCGTTCACTGGCTTTGTGTCTTCTTGTTTTCAAACCCTCATTGTAACATGCATGCAGCTTATTCAGATATCAATAGATATATTTTATTAATGAGTATAGTAAATTTTGCGTGCAACATTCAAGCAATATAAGTGGCATCAACGTTTCAAAAATGCAATAGACGAGTTTCCTAAGTAAAGAGTTTTCTATAAAAAAGAAAATCTTTTAGTTAGGAGAAAACTCTTTCTGGGGTAGCAACTGTAAAATTCAATTCGCGCATCAATTAAAAGAACGCCGTTTTACTGCATTATGTTAGCCCACGGCTTGCTGGTTTAGAAAATTGAAAACCTCTGATGTTAACTTATCGTTAAACAAACAGTTTTTCCTCGCCCAGATTTCTTCTCATTTACTCGAGGTCGCTCAGAAACAGCGTCATCAGCTATTCGTTTTAAAGCAACAAACAAGAAATACACAACCCTCTATGTTCCGGTAAGCAACTAAAGACATGTATACGAAGGAAATTGAAAACAAAATAATTTGGTTTGATCTACAGTGTGTGCAAAATTTTCATCCGAATTCCACTGTTTTTTATTTCAAGAACAACAAATATTGACATAATACAAAATTTGTGGGCATGCACAAAATTCAGCGGGTTAAGCATTGCAAAAATACTGACACGAGACGCAATCGAACAGCCGCTAAAGTGCTCGCTGGGTGGGCCAAGTCCTTAGCTCTGGCAGAACTTGATGAAATAGACATACTCAAAGAGAGATACAAAAAACGAAATCATCTACCTGTTCTCCCTACACACCTTTTAAACAATGCAACAATAAGCAGAAAATATTTAGGGGCGTTCGCACCAACGTTGAAATTTGCTTGATTTCAACGACAGGTAAGTAGATATTAAATCTACAGTGCTTGTACGTATCTCACATCTCAATAAATCCATTTACTAATATTTTGAACGAATTAAAGATCGACTGTAACTGGAGAACCGATAGTACATAAAACTAGAGCAGATAACCCTCATTTTCTGAGTCAGACTGTCGAAGCTAACTACAGATTAGAAGGACAGAGAACGGGCTGGCGTGTGGTGGTGACGAGGCTTCATGAGGAGGATGATGGAGGCAACGAACTAGGATGCTCGCAAGGAGCGGCATTAATTCCCATAAATTGAAGAACAGCTCGCAATAACGAGGGCAAGTTGTTGAGCACGTGGGGATGGAGTATTTATAGCGATGGAGTCATGTATCTGCGCACAACTGACGGCACAACAAAAAAGTACTTTGCCCTAACCAACGCTGTCAAACACGGGCAGGAAGTGCGAGTATTCGCAGGAAAAACGTGCTACAGTAAAGTGAGTTATGAGCATTCGGAAGAATGGAGCTCTTGAGACTTGAAACGGTAATGCAGCTCCAGACAGGCGGAAACTTGGTACAGTTGAAAATGTTTGATTTTAAATTTGTATCATTGTACAGCAAATTTAATTTGGTGTCAAAACTTAGAAAATGTTAGACACAATTTTTCCTGTACTATTTACGTTATTAAAATATTTCGGTTTCATTTTGGCCAATAAACTTCTTGCACGAACGCCAGTCGATGAGTGGTTTGCAGAGAACAGCACTCCGACAAAGCTTTCTTTTCTGGTTGGAAGATAATCGCGGCTTCTTGGTTCAAATTAAATTTGTTAATTTGTATTACATACAAATTAAATTTGTATCATTTGTATCATTGAATTATTTTGCCGTGAATGATGAAAAACCCAGCTGAAAATTTGTACACATTTGGTGCGACGTAAGTTTTAAATATTTATAAGAAATTTCGCATAATAAAGCAGTGAACTTGTATTTCAGGCGCAATGTTTGAGTCCAGAAAGATTTTAGTCTGCTTGTCCAGTTACGAGAGATGTGAGCGTTATATTACTACGAGGGATGTGAGAGTCTACTTATACTACCAAATCTAGGTGTGTTTCATTGAAAAGTTCAATATTCTGACTCGAGGGTAGGATGAGCAAGCCATCCACTACCTTTCCTGTCCGCCCTCGCAGCGGGACACCGCGTCACGAGGTCTAATGTTTCATTTGCTCCAACGCATAGAGCGTCATGGCTTGAATTATGTTTCATTGATGCACGATGCGATCTCGTGGTGTGCTATGTCAAATCTGCTTTGTGCCAGATGCACTTTATCGCTGGCATTGAAAGCGAGGGGCCATAGTGAAAGGATGAATGACATGTATGATACAATAAAATGCTTGAGTTCATAAGCAACATTGGCTCAAAAAAAGTCTTTCATCTGTCCTGAAAGCTGGCAGTAAATATAACCTTGGAACACCGTGGAAAAAAATTTAGCAATGCAAACTGAGCAGATTTGAAACTAGCAGGAATTGAAAGCATTGCGTATCAACTCTGGTGCAATTTCACCTAATCTGAAAACGTATTACGACATATGTAATGACGGCAAATATTTTAAATTATTTAGACTACCAGAGCATGGATATAAATGTATTCTTCGCAATCTAAGAATTTAAATTGTATGGACGATTTTTGTGTGATCCCTCAATGATTGATACAGGATCCATTCGTATTCCATCTTCCTGAATCTCAAATGTTGATGACAGACACACTACCCATAGAAACAACATGTACCTCCAGCAATATTGTCTTCAATTAAGCTCAGCCCTACCACTCAGACTATAACCCACGCAATGACCTCTAAGCAAAGCAATGAATCAGACAGTGCACTACATTTTTCTAAAAAGCTGTCAGAAATATTGCAATATCACATATCGACTTCGTGTCTTCAAGTTGGTCCCTCTAACGCAAGTGGTCACCTCCACAGCCAACAAGTGAGCGTATATTTTGCACTGGTGCGGAACGAGGGCACGAGGGGCAGGCCAGCGTAGAGCACCTCCACTGCAGGCCATGACCGAGAAGACTACGCTCCGACGAGTGCTTCGTGAACCAAGAAGCCGCAATAATTATCTTCCAACCAGAAAAGAAAGCTTTGTCGGAAAGCTGTTCTCTGCAAACCACTCATCGACTGGAGTTCGTGCGAGGAAATTATAGACCAAAATGAAACCGAAATATTTAAATTACGTAAATAATACAGGGAAAATTATGTTTAACGATTTTCGATGTTTTGACGCCAAAAAACGGCTTCGATAAAAGATAAATGATATAACTATTGAAACAGAAGCGACAAATAGACAGCTCTCTGTGAAGGATTTGACAGTGTTCCCCAATACAAGATCACAGCTGCCCCTTCGAAAAGAGACAATCAGAAAACGGAAATAAGGTGCAAAATACTGTGAAACTAAGCCCTCCTAACTTTAAATAAACAGGAGCGTATACTTACATCTGGACGAGGGCAGTGAGTTCAGTGTTTCTTACTGACTTCACACACGTCCTCAAGGCGAACTACTTACGATATTCTCAGTTGAACATGCCCAGGAAAAATGATCAAGAATCATATTCAACAACCGATCGCTGCGCAATATTTGACACGAGTTCAAGAACAATCACCCTTCCTCGCATGCCATAAGGAGTAGAGTATACTCTATAGTATCCATCCATTAATAATATAATGGCTCTTATTCATCCATGCCAGTCTAGGCAGAGAAACACATAAAGGTCTTCTCGAAGGAGACTTAAACAGCTTTAGAGGAAAATAAGAGAAAACGTGCCAAGTCCTGATAGGCACAACTCTCCTCCCGTTTAAAATAAGGAGTCAAATCTGAATCATAAACTAGCGCCCATGACCTTCCTGCAAGTACCCACATTACATTACTGGTGCTCGATTGTTCATTTTTAGAGATACATTTAGGTTATTAAGTCCCCGTGATAAACAGTATATGATACAAAGTAAAATTTTGTTTCATGACAAGATTTGAAGATTTGTGCCTCAAGCCAATGGAAGGAAAGCTCACCTCGTATACTGTGTTGCGTTTTTAGTAGAATCGGGTGGAGTTTCACGACAAAGATCGTTTGACAGCCGAAAATTATTTTGAGAGAATCTCAGCTGTCCACCCAGGACTCGCCAGATTTATGTTCGTAAAAGCGTGCACAATCAAATTTAAAAATGAATGTTGGAGATTAGTCTCAATGCTTTCCCTGCTGTTCCAACGCATAATTTTGCATTCCATGTATTGAGAGACGAAAAATGTGAGGGAAAAATACGTCTCCATTCCCTGGTGAAGAGGCTTTTGTTACTGATGATATTTATAGAAATAACATGGCGTTCTACAGCATAAAGCTTTTCTCTTTCGATGGTCGTAAAGAACTCGACTTCTAAATTTGATGAGTGTTGCGATAAGTAAGTCTTTCAAAAAACTTGCTCATGTCCTCCATTTAAGACAAGTTTTTTGAGGTGGCAACGACTTTTGGGCATGAAGTCCCTACTGCGCTCTTACACTCATCACATTTAATAATAGGCTGGAATGAGCAATTGAGCATGTATGAATGAAAATTCAGAAAATATAGTACAATTTTACTTTAGACACTCTGTAATGCTACATTCTCATAACAAGTAATTTCTAACGCACGCGTTCGTTGAGTTTACAGGCCAGAAGTTTTTCTGCTTAGGAAGAAACAGAAAACGTCAGAAAAACTTGATCTTAGAAATATGCAACACTAATATCGGGCTAACCGGTACGAAGAATGAGCAAAATCTATGAGTAACGTGGTCAGAGTTTCAATATAAACAAATGTTATTGACCTTTCATTGACAGGGCTGGCACTACAAACAAGTTTAAGTGTTGCTGGAACAAAGCTTGTTTTTGCGCCGTCAAAATCCCTGTCAGTTGAGCTAGGGCCACCTCAGTACGGGAGTGGGAGAGCAAGTACTCTCAACACAGCACCAGACGAGCGAAAGTGGACGCAGCTAGAGATTTCTAGCGAGTTAAAACGCAGTCGCATTTGCATTATGGAAGCTGCGGCCTCTGGCCAGCTAATCATAAAACATTCACAAACAATAATGAAAAAAAAATCGACTGAGAGTTATTGATGTACCGGTGTGAGACTAATCATGAGACTAATAAGAAAAACATAATATAGGAGAATAACTCAGCACGACATCAATTAATAAAAAATATAAATTAGATTATAAGAGCCTCAGGAGCAGATAGGATGTGAAACTTATTCGCTGTCTCTATCAATTTATTCCAGTGGGGACAATGACTAGTAACAAAGACAGAGCGCATCTCACTGGTACAGAGTGAATATGATAGAAGTCCTTACATTATCATAAGGAAGATCGCAGCAAGTGCAATAAAAATACACATCCCTAGGTTGACACCAGAAATCTACAGCAAAAATAAATTTCCCAGCTCTCAGCAACGGGAAGAAATATGTTTATGACGAGCGTGAGTCAGCAAAAAATATGGGATGACAACAACTAATGTAAAGCGCTCAGTGTATCGTAAGGTCAAATGCAGAAGTATTGCCACGACTAAACCTTCAACTTTATTGAAGACATATATTTTTTAATATTTCCAGGCAATTTAAGCTACACGGAGGTATGGGTAGTCAGAACACCGTCACAAAAACCAAAGGAGACCGAACAACAATAATTGGCACGAAGAGCGCGTCCTTCACTGAGAGAAGTGTACAGCACGAGTTTCTTGGAGACTTGACTGCGACGAGGCCAAACTTTACTACAATTTGCACCGTCTCAGCGCTACAGCCGGCCACGTAAATTCTTTTAAGTTGTCTTGGCTACGATTAGATCTATATCAAGTTTGCGCTTTTTTTTAAATAGAGATAGAACATAAAGAGCATTCATCATCTGGCAGTCCTGCGAAGTTGCCAGAAGGCGACGAATGATCAGAATTCAGTTGCCACATTATCAGTGACGGAACGAAGTCCTGATGTTCGGAGAAGTAATTAGGATACATTTATCCTGATATTGGATAATATGTAGGAGCTATACGGTGAATGTGCTGTTACGAGAAGTAGCTTGGATACATTCGAATGCAAAATACATATTGTTTTGATTAATTAACTGTATTCTTAACACGGTCGTGTACTTATTCACAGATATTTGTTTCTCCTTTCTAAGAATAAAAATTTACAGAGCTAATATTCTAAAGACGTTACACACTGGAAAGCGAAAACCTGATCACTACAAAGTGATGGCAATTTTCTGGTTTTGAATTTCAATTCATCTATAGCGTGGGGTGTGAGTACAGTGCGCAGATATAACGTCAATTACTTATTGCACACGTGAGAAATCAGAGTATAATATTCTGCTATCCATAGGTTTCTAATAATGATTACCAAGCAGCAGTGAATCAACGTGCAATGAAACGTGAAATTCGTCGTGGAGGGTACTCTCCGACTTAGAAATTGTAGTGATTAAGTCGTTGGATTAACCGTTTGGAGTACAGTCAAGTGGTTTTCAGAACGAAGAAACTTCGAGAAACGGCCTAGCAGTGGATCACAATGAGCCACAACTCGTGCTGAGGCCTACCGTGAGCAGATCACGCAAAACAATTACACATTCAGGAAGTCCCGTCTTATATTTGAGAAACCAAATGGCGAAATTGAAACAAAAGAATTCGATAAAAAACATTCTGAAGCCTATGTTTGATTCTGCTTCCATACATTTTGCTTCGATAGGAAAGGAGAACACGTTGGACGAGTTGTGAGGTCGAAAGATCGATTACACGTGAAGGGCTGGATCTTTTATGTAGTTGGGGCGACGCTCACACCGCGAATATGTCACAACCCTGTGGCAGAGATAATTTGCCCCGATTTTAGCGCACCTTTCAGAAAGAAAGATCACCCTGACCCTGCCGGGCATAGACAATTAGCCAGAATTTTTGTTGAAAGGTGGCCTCTCTATTCGTCACATCTCAATCCCATGAACGGCCGATACTTAAATTCTTGGCCCTGTACGGACGTTCAGCGTTCTATTTAAAATTCAAAGTCTTCACTTCGTGCAGAAGACGATATTTCCCTTTCCCTTTAAAACTACTGGTGCAATCAGGAAATGCAAATGACAGCGTCATCATTGACGGCACAGGTACACTAGTTGGAAAAAATTTGTTCATAAAATGATTGAAGAAGTGACATGTTAGCTCATTGCGATTTTCATTGAACAGCTTAAAATAGACCAACGAAAAATTGCAAAGACGGCAATAATATATATGCACAACTACTGATGAACACAGTGATGAAACTATTGAACATAAAATCCGCGTAACATTTCATTAACAAAATTCTCGCGTCATTGATGGTTTTACAAAACGTAATCGGGAGGTACACTGAAAGAAATAATAGCCCTATTTTGAAACACCCAGTTGCATCTGACGTTTGTCCCAAAACCGAGACACGCAGATGCATCATCAATGAGACACCCAAGAATAGGATGCATACCAGTGTCTCCAGACCCGATTTAGAGACGCTCTTGTGTCTCACTAAAAGTGCTTCAGTGTCTCATCAATGAGACACTTGGACTTGAGTTTGATGCATCTTCAACTGATGTCTCACACTAAACTCTACGCACATTAAGCTGTAGCATTCCCTTGCCAAGCAAGGTTGACGCTTCCAGCGCCAGGAAGAAACTTGGATACGCTTACGTATTCTTGAGCTAAGCGATGGCTGCTGCTGGTGACATCAATTCTTGGTCTTACCGCTGCAAAGCTGAGCCAGGAACAACACTCGTCTCCAGCAATTAGACCTTTTCTTGCAACCAGCTACTCTTCTTCTCGTTCAGCCCAGAGCAGTAGCTTTTAAGCTTAACCTTCCCCTGAAGAGACCATCTTTATACTTTACAGGAGTAGTTATGTACATGCCAAAAATTTAATTTGCTCCGGGTTACGTTTACTGAACACTTATTTAACCAAAGTCAGGTTCGAGGGGTGACTAAGCTATTACATTATCATCGCCAATAAAAAATAGGCAGCATTTTGAGACCCTTCGCGCTCATCGAGAGGTCGCACTTCCGATCAGACATCTACTCTCTTTTTGAGACGTTCTGGCTATCTATGAGACACCTGAACAGCCATGAGACACTAAGAGAGGCCAAAATTTCTTTCAGTGTAGGATTCGATTACTAATTGCTGCTCATAACAAGTCTCAGAACGAGTATTTCAACGAATATTTTTGTACATGGACATTGGAAGATCAGAGTTTTTGTTTGTACGAGTTGATAAACTCCGTGCTGCTATCCACCACTGCGTGCAATACTCGGGACTGGACACAGCGAACTCAACACGTTGGCTGCTTGGCTTTACACCGGTGGTCACCGAGGGGGCTTCCATAATGCGGGAGATCCACCGATTATCGCAAACTGGATTTTGTCACGTGCTTGAAGAAAATTTAATGAAAACATGCTATAATTAATAATATGCTAATTTTAGTGTTGAATATTGAAATTGAGTTTAACTTGTGCTGAACACTGAAGTTTAGATCACATGTTAACAAAATGTTAGCTGATTGATGGGCTCAATCGAAAAACATGTTAGCTTTTCTATACACTTGTGTTAGCAGAGATTCCCGTAGCCTTATGAGCACAAAAACTGATGGAAATTCAGGTTTATTTTCGTCAATTTTCGCCAAGTTTGGGTGGATTAGTCGTACAATAATATTGATGTTGTTCAAATATTTTTTTAAATTTGACGTAAAGTAGATTTTAAATTGGACGTTTTGGTCATCACTAGTTCATATTGACGTTCGAGTTAATTTAATATTAAACTATTCTATCTTGAGTTATCATAAGTGGATCCTGCAAGCTAGAGACCTGAGAACGACTTCTTTAGCTGAAGTATACCCTTTCAAAACTATAGCTTCACCTTAATTGCGAGGGAAAAAGTAACACATATTACACACTTTCGAGAGCAATTACGTATGAAGGAAATCAAAACAACTTAGGAAACAATCATAGAAATCAGGTATCATTAAAGAGTCAAGACTTTAATCCCGATATCATCTTCTAGTAAAAATAAGCGACAAAAATTGCATTTACTTTTTACCTATTAGTGGCGTAAGCGGTTGCGCAATTCTTGCAAAAAGTCCACCATTTACAAAATCCTGATGGAATGAAAGAAGACGAAAACGGTCATTGCGACTATAAATTATAAGCAGCGTTTATCTCAGTGATGAAGGCGATACGATTTATCATTGATATCCAAATTCCAAAGAATACCAAACCGGTCTGTAGAGCGACGTCATCGAGTGTATGCTAGCACATGTACATTCCTTTATGCGCTGTGTACACATGCACAGGAGGAAAGTCTGATGTTGAGGTGACGGAGAGGTTGTGATCTGGGCACGCGCCCATACTAGGAACAACTTTTCTTAGCGATAGGAAAGGAGAACACGTCGGACGAGTTGTGAGGCCGAAAGATCTATTACACTTGAAGGGAAACTGCAGAGGAGAACATGTCACAAGCGTCGAGAATCTGGAAAGGTTATGTTATACGTATCGAGAGGCAGGAGGAATATATAATACAGGCATCAATCGGCCGAGGAAAACATGTTGCACGCGTTGACAGGCTGGATGAGAACATGTTACAAGCGCTGGCAGACTAGACAGAAAATGCCATAGGGTTCGAGAGGCGGGGAGAACGTAACAAACGCGTCGAAAGATTATAACAGTCATGGGCGGCGATAAACTGGGAAGGAAACGTGATGCATATCGAGAGCATGGAAAGAATAGGTTCTACGCGTTTAGAGGCTCTGAAAAATATGTCTCATGCGAGTCAAGAGACAAATTTTTAATTAAATGAAGTCAATGCTGGAAGAGAACATTTCTGAAACAGAAAAGATATACGTGGCAATACATGAGAGAGTATTTAATGCAACCCGTGCGGGTTCGCAAGAGGAATGAAACTAAGTTATTTAGACAATCAGGAACGCTTTAAAATTCATCCAATATTTGAAATCTCACGCAGAGGCTCAGACAGTAAAAAGACTCCAGAAGAAGTGGGAAAATTCCCACTGCGTGTCTGTTGCAGCTCCGCTAATGTCGTTAAAGCAGCCATGTTTAATGGCGTGGCCTGCTAGAGAAACAACTCAAAACGAAAAAGCCTTCGCTAAGCAAGAACCTATAATAAATTGGTTCAAAACCGCCGATTATAACAGAAAAAAATGATAAACAGAAGCACCTCGTTCTGATAGAATCTGCAGCAAATGCGTCTTTATTACGTCCATCTTGCATCACGTGTTTGATGAGCCATCGAAAATTAGTTTGCGAAGGTATTGTATTTTTCTGCGCCACCAATCATGTGCTGCTGTGTTGGAGAACAACAGAGCAATAACGTAATTACTGCGTCAATGCTGTGTAACTGAAGTAGATTTAAATCGTTTCGACGCCGATAAACATGGCCTATTCAGTTTAATTGAAATGATTCAGGGTTAGTTGATTAGGTAGAGGAATGATTGAGAGGATACGGCATATAGTTGATGAGATAGAGGGATCGTTCAAAACCTGAGAGACAGGTTGAAAGCGTGGTAGCAAATTGAGAAGGATCATAATTTGAGAGAAAATAAAGTAGGAATAGTTAGAAAATGCGTGAACGTTTTTGCTACCTCGATGGAATTGCAAATCTAATTTTCTATGCGAGCGTAACCAATTTGACACTTTGACTGATGGGCTGGAAGAACTCCATCGCTTCATATACACTGAAATATAAAATTTTGACCCTAACTGATACTCGTCTAAAACAAAACGCAGTTACACGCAGATGCTCTGCTGTTTATTTGTCGATGTTCTCAAGCGGATCAATACGCTTTGCTCATTGCACGAACGCAAAAGTTTTAATTCAGTTAAGAGGCTATAAAATTTATGTTCGAATCTTTGCTCCAACATTTATACGAACTCGCAAATACTGAAACTATACATTTGTTTTAGCGGATATGGAACGTCGAATGACTAAACTGAAAATTATACTTCAGATGTAAACTACAGTTGTTCATAATTATAATAATTGGAGCAAGGCCCTTAAACTGACAGCAAAGAATACCTTGTCCAAGAGGAGGAAGAAAGCTGGAGAGAGCCACCATTTACATTTGGGCGTCGGTCCAACCTTCCCTCTCTCAAAAGAGGCGAGCGTGGGTCCTTCTTCCCTTACTGAGACTTATAGGTCAAGGTGCTCACGACATGACACCTACAGCAACTTGTGTTTCACGGCGCTACTTCACCTGGCGCAACTACCGATCCAGTGCAATTCTGACTAGACTCGACTGGCCAGATCTCGTGGACGACAGTGCATAGTGAGAAATACTGAAGAAAAGAAGAGGAAATGCTGAAGAATACAAGTGTAATACAAAAAGCGACATTTCATTGTGCAAATGTGCGTTATAATTAATTCAATTGATAGGTAAATAATAACCTAAAACCTCTTACAAATTTTTTTCGAAACATTCAACAGTTGCTGTGAGCCATGATGCCAAAAACGCTGATCAGCTTGCACGGTCCGCGGTTCACATCACGACTCCCTCGGGTGCTGCATCTCATGTATGATAACAATCAGCTACTTTGGCCAGCGTCGTTTTTTGCTTCATGCCGCAGGAGCGTCCTGATTTACCGTTGCTATACACCGCTGATAATGCTAGCCACAGGCTGGAGCTGTTGCTTCAGGAATAAAACGAGAAGCACTCGTGCATTGGATTGCTGTGTTGGGGAGCTCAAGGCTTCGTGGAAGTTCCACGCGATAACTAGCTCAATTTTATGGTTCTCGATAGAAAATCAACAGCATAATGTATAATTATGTATGTAGAGTCGAGCGATAAAAAATAACAACAGGAAATGGATGTACTTGCTTTTGTCTATTGTTTCTAACGCCAGGGAATTTGTAAGGCAACACACACATCAAAGATTTATCTCTAAAATAAATCAACATGAAGGAGGACATGCAGGTTTGTCAACTAGCTTTTTATGCTAATTTCAATCAGTGGAATGCTTCTTTCTTTCCCTAAGCGTATAAAATTGTCCCATTTTCAGACTGAAGCTTGAATCAGGTTCGCAGCCTTCTATGCTCTATTCATCTACCAACTACAATACGAAACAGCGAGCACAGGAGGCTCTAAAACCTGAGTCACAACACCATAGAGGCCAGGCCACACAGGTTACAATGGCAACAGCCATGCAAGGTGTACTGTAGGTGTAACTTGACTACCAGAGAGGAGCTGCTATCACCGAGCGTGTGCCTGCCGCGTGTGAAATGTATACAAGATCATATGAGGATCACGATAATCGAGGATCTCCGCGTAACTGATACTCGTACGCTAGTACCCATTACTGATCGCAACTGGATACACAACAAAAAATGGTGCGTAGATGAAAGTGGAACTAGAATTTGCGTGCGTCTAGAGAAAAATTAAATACAATTTTGAGAGAACCTTTAAATTGAATGAGTAAGAAGGGTAGAGATAGATTAGGCAAATTCGATTACAGTATAAAAGAAGATTGAGTGAGAAACTTACACTTTATCAATAGCAAAGAAAATAGAGAAAATGAAGGCGGTTCAGTGGTCAAGAAATTTTGCAAAAGTAGGAATGTTAAACGTAGTGGAAAACTTTTGATAAACATGAGGAATTGATCTAGAAAGTGCAATGAAATTACCTGATTATTTTAAATCAAATCGAAAATGTATTAATTATATAAAGGAAGGAAAATGTTTCTGCAAACGCAAAAATTTAATGAAAAAGCGTAGGTTATGAAGTCAACACTTTCTATTTGAAATGTTCAAAACAACTTTTTCTTCCTCCTCACTTGGTCTTCATGTGACTTCTAATCACCAATTCTATTCAATATAAACGAAACATAATTTGATCGAGTATTGTGTTTTTGAAAATTAAACAAATATTAAAGATGAGCCCATGTCCGGATTATCAAAAGCCAAAGACTAGACGGCCTTTTAACATCGCTGTTATTTAATGCTCCATTTTATCCGTATTACAAATGTATTTGCACGGGCAGAACTTTACCAAGCTGTTATTTAATGCTCTATTTTATCCGTAATACATGTATTTGCACGGGCAGAACTTTACCAAGTGTAACTCGGATTTCAAATCTTTGCGATGGAGATTGGGCTGCAAGCAACAAACGTGCAAAACACAACACTCACAATGGTAAACAAACCCTAAAAATTTACTGTACGAAAAAATCGCTGTAGCAGTCGTTCTTCTTATCGACAAGAATAAGATGTGCAAAAACCTTAGGAACTTTACAAATTTATCCTTAATTATACACATTGACTTTCATTATTGCAATCATGCACAGCCAATCTGAGGAACTGAAACACATTTAAATGAAATAATGCTTAATAATAAGTTGGCATGATTGTGTGTGTATGTAGTATCAGTTCATGGCAAAAGAGCGTGAGTAACAATCTGTTGCATAATGATGTATATCGATTGTATACTTTCATGAGTTGGTTTTGTGACAAGTTGACTCACAAAACTGTGTCGCTGTTGTAAGAAAATTTCCGCAGTGATACATGATGTAGATTGAAACTGCTCTAAATGCCTTCGTGCGAAATCAATCAATAGCACTTGCACCAAATATTAATATAAGATCGCCGTTACATCCTCTGCTCATCTGCAATGTTATCTCTCAGCAGCACTATTAGGCAACAGCTACTTTGCGATCGCATCTCTCAGTACATATACGCTCACACTGGAGACATTACGGACAAATTACTCTTCGTATGTCTCTCACTTTGAAAAACCAGTGGCCGAAAGAGTCTCCACCTTCAATGATCTCTGATGTTCTGTTCGATCACGTTCTACTGCACGTGATGAAGACAGCTGATCGATCATTTTTTTATTTAGGTATTTGTAAGACACATTTACGTCTCGCATTAAGAAGTTATGAGTTTGGAATAGTTGAGTAGTTTGAATGAAGTTGGAATTCAATTCCTGATTCCCTACATGACGCCTAAATAAGCGCGTTGAATTTGCTCTACAGAGCACTGAGCACAGAAGTCAGGAACGCTTAAAACTATTAAAATTTGACTGCTCAATCACAGAGCAAGTTGTAAACTTTTTTCATTCACAATCTGCGGAAGTAAAAAACGAAACATAGCAGGGTGAAAACTCCGAGGTGACCCACGAGAGTTGCGCCTGTGAGTGTGACCGAGGAGCCTGTCGCTGTGGCCCTGCAGGTGCGGCGGTCGCCGTTCAGCATTTGCGTGGACACACCTCGCGTGGGCGGCATATGCACCCGCTGTGGCTGGTGCTGTGTGCACCACCGCCTGCCCAGCGCGTGTGTGCACCACCGCCTGCCCAGCTTGTGTGTGCACCACCGCCTGCCCAGCGCGTGTGTGCACCACCGCCTGCCCAGCGCGTGTGTGCACCACCGCCTGCCCAGCGCGTGTGTGCACCACCGCCTGCCCAGCGCGTGTGTGCACCACCGCCTGCCCAGCACGTGTGTGCACCACGAGTCTCTGAGTCACGCGTCACCAATGACGAGTCACCGAATAACGCATCATCAAATAAAGTGTTACCCAGGAACGTATCACCGTGTGACGAGAATTTGAATATCATATTTACGAGCAAAATTGAACTGCGCGTTTCCGAAGATAATTCGGTCGATATTCAGTATAATGGGAAGAGAAAAAGAGCAGTAACGCGAGACAGTGGGAATTGTGACAGCGAGCAAGGCGATACTGATGGCGGAAAGTGCAACACTTGCTGTGCGGTAATGCGTAGTGCGATGCCTTTAGTGGGATACTGAGACGCGTCATTCTAGGCAATGCGATACTGACCAATGTAACACTGACCAATGCGATTCTGACCGATACAGTACTGACAAACGCGATGTTTTACAATGTGATGTTGATAAATGCAACCTTACGAATACGGGAGAGAGTAAAGCTAAACTGACAGCTGCGAAGTGAGACAATGAAATACTGACTCATGCGGGGCTGATTAATGCGATAAGTTGGTACGGTCAAATAATGTACACAACTTTGATCTAAACTGTAAAGTCTTAAAAAGCAAACTCGACAGGACAAATTTATTCAGTGCTTAAAGGGAAAACAGCAGACTTTCGAGCTAAATCTATCAATGTAGGAAGCCCAGTTTTCAAGGTTAGCTCATCAATTTCATTAGGTGGGGTACTGATAAACAATTTGTGCTTAAATACAACATTTACGTAATAGCATTTACATGCTGTTGCAAATTTTCCTGTCTAACTATTTTAACAGATCATATATGGTTGTAGCCGCTCGAGTATTCACCTCTGCAGTGAATGGCTAAATCAGAGATGCTTTAGCGAAAACGTTACACTGGGTTTGGACCACTTTTGTTACCACCAGATATTCGTACGTTGAACATTGTGTACAGTATTTAGAATTTCCTGCACATTTTACCGAAATTTTTCATATATTTCAGCAGAGAACGATCGTTCAACTATCTAAAAAAATGTTGTGGCTACCTCTAATTGGCAACAAAAGGCAGCCACGAGTCCAATGTCTATGGCTCTACCATATTTTTATGTAACAAACAATACATTATACGATCAATCAAGCAAAATTTGACAAATATCTGTTGAAGTTAGATGCATGAACAACATCAACTGATTAGTTCGTTCAAATTGCAGTAGTATTGTCAATAAATATGCATCATAATCCTTCAAAAAAAGTTTGGTTCGCACCATGAAACAGCGAAATTGCTCTTTGAGAGAGCATCCCGATTTTGTTGGTTTTCTCGGACTGCTATTTTTCAATCTTGCACCTTGCTTGGCTAATGACGGGCAAAATTGGTAACTAAAGAGACTGCACGGAAGCTTTGAGCATCAGATAACTAAGTAAGAATATAAGGCAATTATTTCGGGCTAAACTTTATAATGAATGATATTTAACATATTCTTCAAGATGAATATCCTTCAAATCGCTCAGAACTAAATATCTGTGAAGAGGATGCTAGACGTTAGGCGTCACCTAACTGTACATAGAAATGCTTGTTTGTATAGAGAACGACCTAAACTGTCAACAATAGACTAGAATTGTACCGTGGTGCACAAGATTAACAAAAACGCGCCCTTCGCAAAGAGCGAGATTCATTTCAAGGCTCCATGCAGTAGAGGGGCTGGATACGTGCATCACAAAACTCAACAAAAGAAAACGCCAAAGGCGGGACCGTTTCATGCAACTATACGAGAGTCTCGGCACGACAATGTTGTAGAATTATTGTCTGGCTCTGTGGAAGTAGGAGTGTCGGTCGCCTCTTTGTTGCTCTCCACAACATCTCGGTGTCGTCGTCACGGAGAAATGAACTATCGCATCATTGCCAAACAAATATGAATAATGTAACAGTATCAGAAAACGAACATTTCTAAATTCTAAACTATTTCATTGGTAACGGTGACTTAGCCATTATGCAGGTAGTAAGTGACGAAAAAATTTCTATACTTCTCATGGTATGATTGCATTAAATTTGAAAGCAGCTCATATTGAAATATGTACTAGGCATTAAATTGTCGTCTGTAAAAATAATAACACAACATACCCCCAATCATCAAACATTTATTAAAACGTACGTGCGGAAAGTTAGCTCATTGGATTAATTCTATCTTTCAAACAAATTCTCTCATGTAAGAAGTAATTGAAAAAATACTGTCATAATAAAATCTCTAAATGAAATGCCAGAGACATGAGTAATGAGTAATTTAGAACATTTCAATATTAATAACGCAACTACGATGCAGCATAATTCAGTCAGCAATAACCCATTTTTGTTACCTTACAAGGCGGTGAAAAACAAGTCAATCCGTATTGGTCTGCAAAACAGAAGTTAATGATTGCTCCAGAACAGGTTTGTTCTCCTTCAAGAGGTCAGTGTACTGGACACAGAAGAATGAGTTTCTTTTACTTGCACTGTTTTAATTGCAGTTTTGGGTCTTTTCTTTTGCAGCGCGTGAATTTGAGAGAAAAGCTTGATCGAACTAATGGTGGCTATTTGTTCGTAACAACGAAGCGCGATCTCTCGGAACGTGTCTAGTGGCACGCAGCACGTTCGTAGTGTTGCTGGGCAGGTGCGCACTGCTGGCTGATGCCGGGCGGCAACACGGACTCCACGATTCTCTTCAGCATCGAACGGAAAGACTGCGGTGGAGCGTTGATAAATAAATTCATCAATGTATTTGCGCAAGAAGAAGGGCAAACAGTGAGATGTTTAAGAGAAGTTCATTGTCCCCAATTAGAAAATTATAACAAAGATTGAAAGGGAAGTGGGAGCAGTCATTGTGAACAGCGCAGAAGGAAAAAGTCAAGAAATGCAGACAGAAACGTTATTCAAAACTCGATTTTTGCAACATTATCAGCTTACTCTAAAACACAGTATAAAATAACAAAAATGACTAGAAGAAAATGTTCAAATCTTGTGAAATGAATCAACCTACAATCAGTAGCACCAGCAATGAGTGATGCTGATTGTGGTTAACCACTAACACACTCTTGATTTGCTGGAATCAGTGACATTTGAGTTCGTACATGTTTTGACTTAGTCAAACGAAAGGTCACGCTTTCCATCATGAACTGCGTTTTAACAAACATTCACAGTTACGCAGGGCAAAATGCAAGCAGAATTTGACATCAATGAACCAAACTTATTAAATGAATATTTTTAACCTTTTTATCATCAATCACATCTACAATATTATTGTCTCTGTTCCTTTATTCGTGAAACTGTTTTACGTTTCTTTTTAGGTAGTGGTATTCCACCACTACGGCATCAGTTATAAGTTTTTTTTTCTTAATTTTTCATCTCACCGCATCGTCGTATCGTAAGATGGAATCGATATTTTTTTCCGGCCGATATTAATTATGTTCTTTTAGGAATCATTTCAGTAGGATATTTGGTATCCGCTGCTATAGCCTGTAAAGAGACAAACTATATTGATTCACTTCGGTCAACGAGAGCAAAAACGATCATCGTTGGTGAACGGGCGTCGAGGGCATCAGTAAAGTCCCATTTTCAAGGCTATCACTCACATATATCATATTTGCATGTTCAGTGTCGGCAGTATTATGTACAAATTTCCACTTAGATTTTTACACTCTCATTCTTCCTGACTTACAAAGGGAATTTAAACATAAAAACCAATTATGTCGCTAATGAACGCTGAGAACTATGTATCACAAAGCAGATGGGAGAGAAGCTGGTTAGGTTTGCTAGCAATAATGAGAACTTATCTTACGAGTCCTGCTGAGCGTTGGTGATGCTTAAGCGAGGAGACTGATCATATTTTGAATTGAAGTTAATACGTATTATCGAGGCAAGATGGGTCTTCTGATCTCTTATGATGCTTCACGACACTTATTTTCACTTTGTAGTCACTTAGAAATAACGCAGGCTCAACGCCGACGGCAGTGTTATTTACTAAATTTTGCAAGAGAGCCACTTCGGTTGAACACATTGATTGAGAAAGCCGCAGCTACTGTGTATTAGAGTATTTTATGTAAATTGTACATTAATTAATTATTTTATAAATTTTTTGAGAGCCGCACAATAAATACTGCTGGCCTGAGGCGACGAACCCTAAGGCCGCCGTCACACGGAGACCAAATGGTAACGTTTCATCATAATCATCTATAGTCAGCGGCACTACTCGGTCTGTCCAGGTCCACGAAACAATCAGATTTCAGCCTTAGTTTGACCAAACTGGTCCCAAACTAAGGCTGAAATCTGACGGTTTCGTGGCGCTAGACAGACAGAGTAGTGCCGCTGACTGTAGATGATAATGATGAAATGTTACCATTTGGTCTCCGTGTGACGGCGGCCTAAGATAGTACTCGTGATCTTGCTTCATCGACCTCCCTCGTTAATGCTCCAGAGTAATCTACCTGCTCAGCCCTTTTTAACTCTGAAAGCGTATTATTATGAACAAACACTTTATGACAATGGGTATCAGTCAATTGCTGTAAAATCAGCAATCTTGATTAATTATTGAGAAACTGAATCCTAAATTTAATCTAGTGATGTACCGGTACCATTTTTTTGGCTGATACCGATACCGATACCCATTTCTTGGCCGATACCGATACTTATACTTCGATACTTGCAAATACCGATACTTTGACCGATACTACAACCGATACCGATACTTTTACTTTTACGAAACTATTAAAAGCCCTAATTAAATAATTCACTAGTAAATCTAATACTCGTAAAATAACAATATTGACAAAAAAGTTTTCGATTTGGAATAATAAAACTGTTCTCGCTATGTTAACTATATTGTTGAGAAAAAATAACAAAATGAAATCCATTCGATTGATAAGTGTTTCTAATCGTCTTGCAACGTAATGTAGACTAGCTATAATAGCAACTGGTTCAAAAAGTGGACCAAAACAATGATTTCTCTAAAAAATGGTTATCATTTTCGTGTTTTTCACATCAAAATACATACTTTGGCGAAAATAAAACATTAAAATTCGATAGGCCCCGAAACCGAAAAGATCCGAAAACACGCAACCAACTATAAGATTATTCGTGAATTTTTCAAACATCTTAAAATAGAAGAAAAATGCAAGATTCGTAATGTGCGGTAATTTACATGCTAAATTAAAGTGAAATTATTAGCTTCGTAATATTTGACGATTTACAAGCTATATTAAAATAGAATTTTCAGCTACTTCTACATTAAATTTACAAAAACTTTAAAATGCACCTTCAACTGTATTTAATTGGCTTGATTTTTGTAAGCATGTCACCTACTTCGAGTAGTGAAAATTGAGTCAAAGTATACAGGGTTTAGTTGTAACCGTATGATAATTTTATGCTGCTACTGTGTTTAAGTATTCATGCTACATAGCTTTCACTTACTCAAACGTGACTCATCGGGAATTCAAAGTAGTAAATGCAGTTAGCGGGCCTGATTAAACGCTGTAATTCAACAGTTAGCTAACTAATTTACTAGGTTTGAATAGGCTCTTTATTTGATTATACTTTTACTTTCATGATTTATGACCTTCATTTTTTTGATAAATACGTATTATTGGAAAGTATTGGTAAAGTCTCGGCCGGATTTTTCCGATGCCGATTCCAGTAAAAATGACCGATACCGATACATCGGTACATCACTAATTTAATCTATGTAAAATTTCTGAGATCCTAAGTGAGCAAAATTACAAAGATATAGAAATATGTTTTTTTGAAGTGAAAAATGATAGCTGATAATCCTCATGATGTGGAACTCCCTCGGCGTGATGAGGGCGTGGGGCGGAGGCGGATGCTTTACTTCCATACATTTACTTCCATACTGAAACATTTACTTCCATAGCCACTGAGATTCAGTCCTAGAAAGTTATGACATCGCAAACAATGATTTTATTGAACACTTAGTAACATCATTAATTCACGTTTCAACATGCGGCAGTTGGAACTTATGGAACACGAGTGACCTGAATAAAACAAGAAAAAACAGCTTCTGAAGTGAAGAAAACGGCAGATGATGCTTTGACAGTTTCTAGGAAAATCCGTGCCGTTTTTAAGCGGCTTCCATGCCGCAGAAGTCCAGATGTCAGCTGAGTTTTGATTGGAGAAGCAGCCGTTTTTCCATCAGTTTTGAAAACCGCTCTATATACTCTTCAAGTCTTAATCGAATAATTCGGTAGAGGCTGCCTTCTGCGGTTCTGAAAGCGAGAATTCATTCTGGCCGAAAAGTAGAAACTGAACGTAGAGAGTAAAATGGAGCCATGCGTTCCTACTTTGTGCTGTTTGTCCAACTCGCCCACTACGTTTTGCTAGCCGACGTAAAAATTGAATAGGATTTTAACACGGCTGAGTGTGCATCAGAGGGAATTAATGAAACCTCGTTACAATTCTATATGTGCCGTGCCGAGATAATAAGAGTAGTCTCACAAAAATTATTCGGTCTCTCTAAATAGAATGTGAACATTAAGGCTTGAGTATTTAGCGTGAAGAGATTAAATGACAATCTTTCAACTACAAGGAAGAAGTGTCCGAAACTATGCGGCCAGAGATAACCGTTGTACAGAGATCCCAGTTGCAATGCCTAGGCTGTGCGAGAGTATGTCGAACGGCACAACCTGCTAGGTGATGGAAACCCATTAATATTATGATGTTTGTAATTAAAATATATAATTTATGTCTCTAGTGTGACAATGAAGGCGATCTCAAGAGAATGAAGGGAATGCACCATTTAGTATTGACTGTCAAAAACGGGGAAAATAATTTCACTGGCTTGTCGTAACACTTTCTTGATCCGTAATGAAGACACAATCAGAAATGATACGCGGTCACAATGGAACATGATTTTCAAGATATGGACGATTGCTCATCAAGAGGTCGTTATGAAACACCGTTATGGAGTTTTCAACAAGCGTTCGTAACGTATTTAGGGTGACCGTTTATTGTTGAGCTACACTCGAGATCAGTATCAAAACTTCACGACTTCGAAATATTTGTACGAATAACAACCCGTAGCATAGAGCATAATTAGGAGCGCCACGCAATCTGGCCTGCAGCTATCTACAACAATACCAGCGAGCAAGCAACCACATCAAACCAGTTTGCGTGTAGCTACACCAAACCCGCATGTACGTAACAACATCAAAACCAGCATACAATTAACCTCACTGAGCAAGAGCTGCGCGTCACCAAACAAAAATTAGCCAGTTATTAACCACACTAAAACTATGCTAAGTGTACATAAACTTATGGGGCGTGCCCGCAACCACAACAAAACCAGCCAGCACGAAACCACAAAAATGCAACCTGCACGTTGCCACTCCAAAGCCAGCCTCCGTGTAACCACAGTAATACCGGACAGCACGTAGCCACAGCAAAAGCAGAGTGTACCTCCTCATGAAAAGCACGCTGCAGGTAACCCCACGTGACCTGCCAGCCTTGGTTACAGGCCGCCGCGCCCAACCCGGGGTTGTGCAGCGGCTGAATGAGCGTCGGCCCGGCGTGTGGAGTAGCCTTATAAGGCACTCAGCTGGGCAAGCCTTCCTCATTAACCGTCCTTTACGAATCGTGGGCTATCCTGCTTTGTAGATTACTTTTTTTCTCGACTTGTAACAACGAAACAATAGTCTCCTACCACTCGGTCTATTTGTGATGTTATAATTGTCATGGACAGTCACGTGCTTGAAGGTGCTGCACACATTTCACATTCGTGTGAGAATTGCAAGTAGCATTTACAGCAAAATGAAACAGAAATGAAGCACGGTGGGGCTGCATTTATTGAAAGTTTCAAATCAAAATGAGCATAAGGTTAAAATTTAAACAGAGCAGAGGTAAAAATTGACATTCCAACACTCCTAAGGATTTTGAAATGAATACTAATGGCATAAGAACACGGAGAAAGCTGGACTTTGCCACAATGTTGTGCACCCATTAAGTTTAATCCCTCGGTAAAAAATGTTCTGGAAATATTCATTTTATCATGTAGACCAATATTCATGCTAATCAAACCACTCATTCGCCCTGTAAAATTTGGAATCAAAACTGAAATTGGACATTCAAAATTGAAAGTATATCATTTTCAAGATGTGCACAACAGCATTGACTGCATAATAAAAAACTGTTGTCACTGAGGAGCCGAGGCAAGCTGCTGAGGTGTGGGGCGGTGTCGCGCAGGCAGTGCAGTAGACGCCCTCTCGAAGAAGGGCAGGTCTTCCGCACCAAGTAAACAGACACGATAATCCTGAGTCAGGGTAGCATGGTAGAGTCTTTAGAGAGGGTAGCATCCCTGTGAGACTCTGTGCCTACCACACTGCGTGTTTGCACACTTCTGATTGAGCTTCTGCACTCAGTAATTTTAGAGGGAATTTAGGTTTTAGATTCCTCGTTTCTAATTGTCCATGACCAATGAGTCAGATCTACTGTAAAATCTTATCACTTGACCGGGTTTAGAAAACAGCCGGGCTATCCACATTAAATCCATTAATAATTTCACATTGAAAGTCTTCTCTGTCGATACTGGAATTTGTTTAGTTTATATTTCAATCTTAATAGTAGGGAACAGAAATGGTAGCTGAATATGTGGATATCATTAAAATGTCGAAATTGGAGTACAATAAATTTATCACCGTTCCAAGCGTGGCATCGATACATTGCCAGTTTTCATCTCGTTAATTCGCCAATCAGGAAAGTTCAGTATAAAACATAGAGCTTATCGTTTCTTAGCCATGGCGAACTACACATCAAAGACTTAACATGAACTACTACAGGCGTACGTCCGCATTTTCGGCCTCAAGCTTTGCGGTCCTTTAATTCCTGACCACTGAATCCTCATATCAAGCCTGCTATAGTCGAGAGGGTAGGTATTTTATGTATTTTTCATCATGAATATGGTGAAAATATGATGAATATGATGAGCTCACGCTCGTCCTTTCTCTGATTACCAAGGAATAATTTCTGGAAAGGTAATGGTTTAAAAAAACAGCAGGTCAATGAAATGCAGAACAAACACGTAAATACAGAAGCAAACGTAAAAAACGATTGAAAGTTCAACACATTCGAGGACATTGATGAAATATTGAAATGAAGAAATATCAAAGCTCTTCTTCCGTAGTTTACATTTGTTAACCTGTAATCGAGTTTCATATATTTGTGTAGGCTTCAAGCTGATGACTGAATGGATTTTAAAATTCGAAGTGTGGCACTAAGTGACAAAGTTTTTCAAGGCCGCTATTCTGCTGAGCAATTCGTGACGGCAGACCGCAATGCAATTTTCCTCAAGGGAGACTAAAAATCGACCATCAGTTTAGATACACCTTAAAAATTTATTGGTCAGCATGCTTTATTTAAAATTTTCATGAACACCAGAGGAAGAATCAGCATAATAATTCGTCAGTTGTCAAAGCAAAGAAAGTTGTTCACAACTACTTCATCGAGTTTGATAACTATGAGAACAACTAGAGAAAAGTACCTGATTTTTCCGGGACGTACATCAGCGCTGGTTTTCATGTCCGCATGTCGAGGATGAAATTTTCACGACGTAGACTTTTTTTTGTAATTAGAAAATTTGAAGATCAGGAACAATTCACACGAAGATAATACAAAACAAATTACGTGTGGATGAATGAAACAGAATGGCATAAAATTATCATGGAACCATAGCATGCGCAAATACACCATTTCACATACAAAATAACGGTCAGATTTCGCATGTCATGACGTCTTTCATGAAATGACTCCAGGTGAATCCCGCTTTAATTACTTAATTTTCGTTTAAATTATCAGAAAAAAGAGAAATTGGAACTCAGGTTTAAAAATTTCCCTCTTCACTGCTTGGAACTTTTTCCGTCTCCCGCAATGTAAGAGTTGATTGAAATTTATCTTTTTTGTTTCATCCTCTAATAAATACTAAAGGTAAGACCGACGTCGCTGATCTGGCACAGCTAATTTGGCGCTGTTACTGTGGAACTTCTGAACTCACAGCGCCCAGCTGACGTTGCTAATTAGGAAATGCTGAGCTGGCGCTTGTTTTGAACCGATGGACTAAAGCTGCTACATTATAACACTGGCGCTTTTCATCTGCGAGTGTTAAACTACACCTTTTTCACTTCAAATTGATCTAATTCAAGTTCATTTTAATCCAAGTCCAGTTCAATTTAATCCAAGGCAAGTTCAAATCAATCCAAGTCAAATTCAAATTTCTCCAACCCTAAGTTAAGTTGAAAATTGACACAATCCCTTGGTAATTTGAGTTTCTTTGTGTTAAATATGTATCCATTGGATGTGATGAGCAAGAAAAACGTTTTTCCTTTCAGCAAGGAATACAAAAAATATCTGCAATATAAAAACAAGCTGTCGTAAAATGTAGTAGGTATCCAGCATCAGGAGGCAGAGTGTGATTCAGATCTTTGAGCGGAGTAACAGATAGAAGTCAATTATAAAAACTTCGCATTATATTACACATTAAACTTGTTTTACAATTCTATATTAATGGCAGTATGCATCCATTCAAATATTTATGTTCAAAGGCAATTTTATGTTACACATACACATACACATAGTAATGTCGAGGATCTATTTACACTGGATAAATACTAATGTTTTGCTTCTTGCAAATCCTAATTATGAATAAAAGAGCAAAGAAAGTAGCTTTTAAATTTAACATACTTATTAAGACAGTCTAATAATAAAAGAAGAACGTTTCGACCCGTTAGGTCATTCTCAACTTCTGTCGATAGAAAATCACAAAATCTAGTAAAATTCAAAGTAAAATGTTAGGCGATGAAGAAAAAAAAAAAGCATCATACTGTTGAGAAATATTTAATTTTGGGAATTTTCAACTGATTTTGTGTCTTTTTTTGTGTCAACTAATTTGTGATTTTTGGTT
>JACJUY010001525.1:121735-141052 GCA_014220935.1 Platorchestia sp. MABIK | reverse complement strand
AGACTATGTTTCCTGTGCCAGTTAGTTCTGGAAGTTTCTCGCCGCAAAAACGGGTTGGCGAGACAATCTATCATGTTAAAAAAAGGACAGAACATATGGTACGGCTAAATATAAGTAACACCAGGACGCAATAATGGTAACTCCTGGTCAAACCGGTACCCATTTCCGACACCTGGGTAAAATGGGGAATTGAAGCTGAGTTCTCCCTTTTTCCATGAAGGAAAAATCACCGGGCAGCACTGCCGGGATTCGAACTGCCGACACTTATCCGTGAAGGGTGCGTTCTTCACCCCTCGGCCACGGTGACCAATCGATAGGATTATTAATACGTGTGAAATAATTGCTAAAACTTCTAGTTGTTTTATTATTAAGTCAGAAAAAGTTCAGCGGTGAGACGCGTGATATCGTCCAAATTAGAACACGATTTCTCCATTTTATAGGGTTAAAATTTAGGGTAAAAAGTTTGTGTCTAGGGTATAAAATGTCCAAATCAGAAAAAGGTTTCTGAGGAAGTTCACAGAACCGGGGTGCAAAGGAGGTTGCAGTGCGCACATTTCGATGTCAAAATGGCATCGAATGTTCCACCTACTCAAGAGATGCCACCCCAGGGTGGCTATTCTAAGATAAATTACGAGAAGGTCCCAGCTAAGAAGGTATTTACAGGTATGATGTTAGGGACTTTGGAGTTCTTTCGCGAGATCTGTTATAATTCAGATCGCATTTATATCTACTTGCCTGAAGGCTTATAAAATTATGTTTCATTGTGTGTAACCGTTGTTAAATTTCCATTGTGCAAGGCTTTTACCTTGCGTTGAAGCACTGAAATGAACTATATTTTCATGCTATGGAAAGGAGAAAAATTGATTTTTAGGAAGCGTATGTTAATGAATTTAAAACAGTAACATATATATGCTTAATCCATTACCATAAATAAATCATTTTGTTTAAATTATACCCAATTTTTATGGTCCAAAAAAGAGTAAAATTGTTTAGTTTTCAGTCTGTGCAATACCAATTTTTACAATTCATCTGTATTGCAAAGTTAAGTTTTTTTCATAATTTACCTGAGCTTATTAATCATGGTCTAAAGTTACTAAATGCTCTGACTGCAACGTGTGCCACCGGTGGTACACGGAGGTAATTTTTATAATCGTGTTGACCAACCAGTAGTTGTGTAGTCACAGTAGTGACTACACAGTAGTAGTAGTGTAGTAGTAGTGACTACACCAGTCGTCACAAACTCAATTTTCATATAAACTTGAGCAAAGCTAAATGAAGGTGTGATCCAGTTCATGTTAGGTATTTTCAAAATAGTTTACCACAATTGACTTTAAATTTGAGTTTGGCATTGAACTCAATACGTAGTAGTTGCAGTCAAACTGTTAAATTTATTCAAGATTTTTCTAAACAAAATTGAAAATGAAACAGTGACAGAACTTGTATAGCAATTGTCATTTTATGAAACTTAATTTGCATTGTAAATACTCTGCTAAATGCTTTTACTGTCTGCTAATTTTTACAACTTGTTTATTTATCTATTCTTGATTTACTAGTATTTATATTATTGTGTTTCTAAGTTTTGTTATTTTGGTGCAATTTGTTCTCTTATCCTGTTTAGCAGATAGATGGCATCATTGCTGTATCTCTAAAATACTAAGAACAAAGTTTGTTGCCAGTGAATTTATTTATTTTTTCCAATTGTGTATAAGATTGTAGATTTTAAGTTATCTCAATTGTCTTATTGCATTCACTTTTTGACCTAACATTGTTTTGTATTTTATAACCTTTACTTTATTCTGTGACTTGTCTCTCTCAACCACACAGTGTAACTCCAATAATTGTGCTAAGAGTTAGCAGCTTCTAAATAATACTGGTAAACTTATAACACTGTCTACTTTTCTGTGGCTATAATTTTAAATGTTTAATTTGTTCTTAGTTAGAGCTGGCAATGAATGCACACCTTCATAACTCATTATGCTCAGCTGTTATAACTTTTAGGATAAAAGGACAAACATAACTCTGATTACTGTAGCATTGAAGAAAAATAAAAAATGTTTGTGTCTAAAAAAATTCCTGTTTCAGCATTTCGGATTTTTGGTGCAGTAGCAGCAGTGCAAGCATTGGCCTTCTACGTGCGTTACAAGTTTGAAGCGCCGCGGATGAAGTGAGGAGTTGGCACATAATTCCAGCTATTCATGATATTATTCAATTAAGTATTTTCTGTAGAAAATCAGGCTAACTTTTTAAGGCGTATTGCTAACTTTATCATACAGTAAAGGAAAATTTATGTTCTGTTCTACTGCCCTTTCTCTTCAGGGAGAAGGATCTAGGGAATTGGTGCTCTCAGTTGGAAAGAGAAGATCCCGAGTGTTTTAATATTATTCAAAATCATATTTTGTTTAAGGATCATCACTTTTTGGATACTTTTTTCTGTTACTGGTGTCTTCAACTTTTTTTCATTTCTTCATCATAACTCAATCTCTCTGTTTCTGTATGTTATTATCCATTAGTAACCTAACCTTGTGTATAGTAATAGCTAGAGGTAGATTTCATGCTATATTTTGTAAACCTCATGCTATAGCAGCACCAAGTGTTAGTCAAATTACTGTTCAAAAAACCTGACATTCCTTTTTGATAAAACGAAATCAGTTTTTTGTTTTGTTCCAGATGATATATTTTAGTATACTGATATTTTTTCTATTACTTCCCTCTTAAACTTTTATATTTTGTTAACATATTGCTGTTTCTATTTGCAGGGTATGAGGACACATAGTGCATAGATTCTCCATTCCCTTAGTTCTATACTCAACATTGTCTTCCTATTTTATGTCTTTCAAACCCCTTTGATATGGTTAATGTGGCTTAAATTAATTTATAATCTACTCTGAAGGGAACCTAATTTAACAAACCAGTTCTCAAAAGTAGTCCCCTGTGGGTTTTCATCTGCCATCAGCAGTCTGTAGAGGAGTAATGAGCTGCCACTGTTGCTGCAGGAATAAATGGTAAACTTCAGCATCTTATGATTTAGCAGCAATGCAAAACTTGCACTCAATAAATGCATGACCATACATCACCGTTTATATTCATGTAAATCATCCTACAAGTTTTCATATATTTTATGAGTTGAGGAGAATATAACAGTATTTTCAAGATCTGTATAAAAATATCTACTCAAAATTTTGTGGGGAGATTCATAACATGTAATTTTTCGTAGGTACAAGGACGTGGAAATGCGTAGTGCGACCATCTCTCTGTTACCCTTCCTGTTGGCCGAGCGAGACCGCGCTGCGTTGCTACAAATGCGTCGCAACAGAGATGCTGAGGTGAGGCTTTAAAAACGTCTGTTGCGGGGAGATAGATGGTCTTTAATCCTTGGAATTATATTTTCATGCTGATGCGTGCCTGGATAATGTTGATGTACAGACCCAGATAGGGCGAGCGCTATGCTATAGAGCTGGTCAGTGGTATAATGCTTGTATGATTCTTGGATAGCTTATTCCATAGTATTCCACCTGCAACTATTGTACCTACTAACTTGAACAAAAACCTATTAATATCTGGTTCATACAAAAATGTTAAATTAATGATAAAAAAATCATTGCAATTTTGTTAGGTGCAGGAGAGATTGTGTTCCCTGTTGGTGGTAATATGGTTTGACTGTTACTTTAAAAGCAGATACCTAACGTAGGTACGCAACCAAGTGTGTGTGTGTATATATATATATATAGCAGCTAAGACTGGGAATTCATTATACCATTCTTATGTCATTGATGCTCAAGGATCTCATTCTTTAATTAATTCCTACCGTAATTTTCATTGATGTGCAAGATAAGCTAGCAGTTTTGTGTAGAAGCATTTTGGTGTAAGCATAAACTGTGAACTGTTGCCTAGCAAGCAAATGGTAGGTCAACTATAGTAGTTTCATTTTATTTATACATGGGTAAAGTTTCATAATTAGCAATTCACCTTGACAACTTAATAGCCTTCGCTCTCGAATCATTTATCACCCGGAATTTACCAATCTTCTAAGCGGTGACAGATGCAGTGGATGTTACATACATGTTAGCAGATAAAAATGATTCCTTTGTGATAAATAGAGGGTGTTGCAGCAAAATTGACACTTGAGACCTAACTAACGTTTTATTGCTACCCTTTTCCTGGATATAATATGAACGCAGAGCATCGGTAGTAGCTTCTTTTCGCGTCGGGAGAACCTGCGAAAGTGATGGCCTGGTTTGGTGAACCAGAGACCATGGACAATTTGAGGAAGTGGGAGGTGTGCGAGACAAGAACGAGTTTACCGCCAAACGAAAGGCCCACAACGAGCGAAGAACTATGACCAGAGTCCTCATGAACCCTAACCGTGCTTCTGCATGCTTATTACCAACGCGAAAACCGCTGCTCTACGCTCGTATTCCATCCTGGGAAAGGGTAGCAAACTATATAAATTCAAGTGTTGGATTTTTCTGCAGCACCGTCTATTTTCTGATGAAAGTTTTTTGACCTATGTTCTTGTACTTCATTTTTTATAGATAAGCAAATAATGGATGTCCTGAGAAAATGTACGCATTAGTTGACTGTCAAAGAGTGAGAACATTTTTTGTGGTATAAATCGGGTAATTGGGGTAGTTCCAAAACAGAAAACAGTAATCTGACTGAAATCTGTCTTCGGTTGATATGGGGAAATTCGCTAGTGCGTTAAGCAATTCGCATGAAGTATCGAAGGTTATATAATTGGGTGTGTAATACTTTCGCGTCTTGTCTTTGTCAACCAACCGGCTTTTGAAACAGAACGACGCATGGGTTACTTTAACCATTATTGTTCCGTCACATTGCGATACGCATACTTGGGTTCAAATCGAGAACTTATTCCTTTCTAACATCATTGACCGAACCAGATGCGCGTTAATTATAAGAGTCGAGGCCACTGAGTAGTGCGTAAGCACAGCACAATAATGTTCGTCAGATACATTGAACGATAACGTTTTCTAAAAACGAAATTGAAAAACCTATATTCTCAATATCAGTCCGAGCATAAGGCGTATCATCTATCACGGACGAATGGATTATTAAATTAAATTTTGCAATTGTTTTATTTATTTAACCCTTGTAATTTTAAATTCATGAAGAACTGAGAACATTTACCCTTTCTCCATTTTTCAGGAGGAGCTGATGAAGGACGTGGAGGGGTGGGAGGTGGGCACATACATGGGTGAGCCTGTCTACAAGACGCTCGACAAGAATGGGTACCACGCCCCTAAGCCGTTCGAGTACTTCCAGCACAGTGACCCCGACGTTAAAGAGTATCACTTCAAGTACCATCTCAGGCGATAAACTTTCCGCTTCGCCGCCGCCTGCATTCGCTACTGTGCTCGTCACCCGATTCTTTCAACAACAATCTTTAGTTCACTAGGTATTGAACGGCGCATTGTTTCAGTGCAATTTCTCCTGTAATTTGGCACTGCAGGGCTGCACGTAAACTCTTGTAATAGTAAGATGATAACTGTGCCCCAATTTCTCTGGTTATGTACCGGATCATAATACTTTCTCGTGTGAAATTTGAGCAATCAGGTACGATCGTTCATTTCCAAAGGATTCATTGTGCAGTAATTTCGAACTAGTGTAAAAGTATATACACGTATCAGATGTTATTTAGTGGCCGTCAACTCATTTCGCTCTCATATAAAGTATTTGTACATATTCGATCCACAGTAAATGATGTCAACTATTTTGTTATTTCTTTGTACCGCATTGATGTTGGTCGTTCTAAGGTTCAATCAAACTCATATCATTTAATTTTTGTCGACAGTGCTTTCCAGCATTTGTTTTTCACAAGGGGATGAAAAATCGGTGAACGAATTCTTATGTCAATATTATGTACAGTACACGCACGAATCATGAGCAACCAAAAGCAATGGAATACTGATAACGTGGAAAACGAATTCATTGAACTCAAAATTCGATAGGAATTAAATTAAATTCGAAGCTAAATCACTTTCGCCGCAACAGGAAAACCTCTCCCCGCTGGTCATAACCGTAGGGCCACCGCTAAGTATCAATCATAAAACAAAAATTTGCTCTTTAGATTATGGCATTTGCAGGCTGGCACTTCAATTCGAGGATACAGCCACGCAATAAATAGCGGCATACTTTGGATGAAGATGCTTTCAGACTTCAACTTCTTTCAATACCAGCATAACTTTACCTGCCACTGTCATTCGACTATTAAGTAGTGACAATCTAGCTAGTTCCTGCCGAACATGGAAAATGGTGAATTTAAAATTCTGTAATTGCAACGGATCACTAGATGATGACTTCGGTATTTCAAGAGTACTAACAATTCAATGCAATAGTCCTTAAACACTGATGAAGCTGAAGGCTTAAAAACACTGGCTAGTAGTGCTAACAAATAATATTTTGTGTTCGGCAGTTGATTAAAAATCTCGACTAGATAAACGTTCATGCCCATTAACAACGCACTAGCCTTCGTGAATATTGTAAGAACTTACAAACGACCTCTGAATATGCGAAAGAGGAGAATCGACCTGTACTTTGTTCAGAATTTGAATGCTTTATTCCAAGTCCTCTTCAGTTATTTTCGGTCCTTCTGAATCACCGGCAGCTTCCATGATGCTCTGGAAAAAGTATTATTCTCATTTAATTAGAGACATTATACATAGTGATGTACCGATGTATCGGTATCGGCAAGTATCGGTCATTTTACTGGTATCGGTATCGGCAAAATCCGGCCGATACTTTCCCATAATACGTATTTTATCATTAAAATGAAAGTCATAAATCATGAAAGTAAAAGTATAATCAAAAAAAGAGCATATTCATTAGTAAATTAGTAAATTAGTTAACTGTTGAATTACAGCGTTTAATCAGGCCCGCTAACTGAATTTATAACTTTGAATTCCCGACGAGTCACTTACGATCAGTAAGTGAGAGCTATGTTCCATGAATAGTTAAACACAGTAGCGACATAAAATTATTGTACTTTTACAACTAAAACCTATACAGTTTGACCCAATTTCCATTTCTCAAAGTATATGACAGGCTAACAAAATCATACCAATTAAATAAAGTTGAAGGTGCATTCTGAAGTTTTTGTAAATTTTATAAAGAAGTAGCTGAAAATTCTATTTCAATTTAGCTTGTAAATCGTAAAATATTACGAAGCTAATAATTTTATTTAAATTTAACATGTAAATCACCGTACATTTTTCCTTGCATTTTTTTCTTGCATCTTGCATTTTTCTTCTCTTTTCAGACGTTTGAAAAATTCATGAGCAATCTTATAGTTGGTTGCGTGTTTGCGGATCTTTTCGGTTTCGGGGCCTATCGAATTTTAATGTTTCCTTTTCGCCAAAGTATGTATTTTGATGTGAAAAACACGAAAATGATATTCATTTTGTGGAAAAATTATTCATTAAGTGTTCCTAACCTATCCTAACCAAGGGTATAATGTCAAACACCTCACTGTTAATCATAGTGAAAACTTGGTGGACCCTGCAACAGGTGCACACACTCAAATGATTGAGAGTGTATGGCATAGTCTAAAAATGAAAAAACGTCACGGAGGCACTCACTGACAAATGATAGATTCCTGTCTGTGTGAGTTTGCGTGGACAAAACGTACCGAGTAACCGCAGTTATTTCATAAAATATTAATGGATGTGAGCTTAATAAATAATTTCTCCACAAAATGGTTATCATTATCGTGTTTTTCACACCAAAATACATAAATTGGCGAAAAAACACAAAAATTCGATAGGCCCGCCAAACCGAAAAGAGCTGTGTTTGCTTCTGCACATAGCGTGTTAGTACATACACATACTGCTTGCGATCACGCTGCAATTTCTGAGACTAAATGCTACATTATATTGCTATTTTACGCCTGTAAATGGGGAAAAATATCATTTATAATTAAAACGTAGTCGGAAAATAACCTCAGTTGGTAAATAAAGATCCTTTGGAACCAGTTGCTATTAGAGCTAGTCTACATTACGTTGCAATACGATTAGAAACACTTATCTATCGAATGGATTTCATTTTGTTTTTTTTAACAATATAGTTAACAGAGCAAGAGCAGTTTTGTTATTCATAATCAAAAACTTTATTGTCAATATTGTTATATTATTAGATATATTATTGAATAATTTTATTATAGCACCCATGTAGGGCTTACAAAGGTTTTATTTTAATATAATTGTAAAAGTATCGGTAGTAGTATCGGTCAAAGTATCGGTATTTTCAAGTATCGGAGTATCGGTATCGGCCAAAAAATGGGTATCAGTATCGGCCAAAAAAATGGTATCGGTACATCACTAATTATACAAACATCTGTGCATTATTAATGCTACAAATTTCAAATAATAATACCAACACAAATCCAGTTCTTACTACAAAGGTATATGAGCAAGTGCTTTATTCTCAACAGCAAATTTTTCGAATTACTCCCTAAGTACACTCAAAGGATAATTAAGCTGCGTTTTGCTAGATTGCACATCGCAGTGACGAGAACGTGAGGTGCACCCTGAGATACATGATACGGCATGAAGGTTTTGTTTAACCAAATTTAGTACAAGTGTACCTTTAGACCACACTGAGCTGACATGGAGTGAGAAGTACGCAAACAATGTAATTTCTTTCTAAGAAACATGCAGCTAATTTCCATTAATACGTTAACTGCTCAGGTTAAACTGCAGTTCAATGTTCAACTGAAATTAGAGTAAATTTTAGAGATCAATTTTGAAAATACCGATCATTACATATATCGTGCCTGCGTTTAGTTTTCACTAACTGGATATAAAAATTGAGTCGGTGACTGGTGGTCGTGTCAGTAGGATTCTGAAAATCCTCTCAGTGACCACCGGTGGCTCACGTCGCAGTCAAACTGCTAAAGCTACTAGAAGAACATAATAGATAGGAATGAAAATTAGTTCAAACGAGTCCACAAAAGGGCAAAACTTTCGTCTCACCAGTGAAAATAAGCTAGCTTAAAAGTTCAGAAGACGTGCGAAAAAGGTTGCAGAGTATCCATCCCTCAACACCAAGACGACAAATAATGCGAGTGTTGTGGCGTCAGTATTACTGATTTCTCATTGAATGGCTACGATCCCTGTGGAGAAACGCCAATACTACTAAAAAATAGTTACAGACTCAAATATCAGCCAGAGCATAGGTGTTAATTTTTCTGGCTTTGAAAACATAGCTGCAACCTGCACGAGCCCAATTGGATCATAAGACAAATTGTGAGCATGATGAACTGAATTCATACGCCCAACAAGATATCTGCACAGTGAAACATGAGCAGATCCGACCGTTCAATTCCGTACTAAAGTGTGTCAATTTACCCCGCACAAGCCTAGACTGCTAGCAGATAACACATTAAAAATCCAGTAACAACAAAACCCGACCGCTGAACACCTAGGCCGCGAAAGAGCAAAAGTGGGCCCCGGGATCTCACCTTGCCGACAGCAGGGAGCTGCGCTAACAACAACTGGAAGGCGGGAGGAGGTAAGGTCTGCTGCAGCACCTGCAGCAGCTGCTGGGGCTGCCCACACACCGCCACCGCTCGGCTCAAGTGTGCGACGCCCGACTCCATCTCACCCGTGCTCAGTAACTCCTCACCCAGCTGTCAAATATCGGAAAACTTCAACATTGCTCTTAATTAATTTCATTGCTACCATAAATGTACGTTGTAACATGTATTCTAGTCACAAAATGAAAGCACTCAGAGACGCTGGAACTGTCATGACTTCAAATAACTCATAGATTGATAAGGTTTATTTATATGTTCTTAATGATAAGGTTTATTTATATGTTCTTATTTGAATTCAATTATCAGAGGTAAGATGGAAAGTTTAACTAGTCATGCAAGACGGTCAGACATTTTTTTGCTTGGAAGAAACTATCACGCTAAACAAAGCATGACCACGTCCAAAAGCTTGAATTTTTTTTTTTATATTTGGTTTTGCATTAGTTAAAAAGGTATGAACCATACTAAATTGCTAACACACAACTTGAAAATGACTTACTTTAATAACAAGTTTTGCTTTCAAAACCCATTGTTGAATAAACTGACTGAAATTCATACTTTTGGTATACAAGTTGAATCATAGATTTAAAAGTTATGGGTGTTAAAGTTATTAAACAAGGCGTGCAGTTATCAAGTATTTATGAGAGAAATGTGAGAAAAAAGTTCATAATAAATCCCCATTGGAAGAAAACATCTACCAAGACAATTAAAAACTTGAAATGTTCAAAAATTCTTTTGATGCTGTAGATGCAAGACAATAAAATTCAAACATACTGATTATGTTTGCACAGTTGCAAAGATTAGTTAGGTTTTAAGGAACAATTGAAAAAACAACTTTCCTACTCAAATACAGTCATTCCTAAGAAGTATGTGCATCTACACTTTATGTGAGTGATGTCAGCATGTGATATTTTATAAATTTCCTTTCACATGAGAAATAATAGGATTTCAGCATTGAGTTTGACCCCCTTCAACACTGTATACAAGAAATCATTCCAACCAATTTGATCTACATGAATGCCTCGTATTAGAAAATTATATGAGAAGTAAAATCCCAGCAATATTGAGAAGAATGAATGGACAACATGGTCATTATATACAAATGTTTACACATTTTATGAAGGTAGGAACAAGTTAAAATTACCTGAACTTGAGCCAGGAAAAACTTCTGAACAGCTTCTTGATCTCTGAGATCAGGCCACTTCACACTGGCAGAAGAAGACGCTCCCTTCCGGCCCTTCCGACCTGCACACGTATTTAAATTGCTTCATTGGTCTTTCAAATTCACTCATTTAGACTTGAACCATGTGAGTGTAGTTTTATGCCGGATGAATAGCACACACCATTGCAAGGACAATCAACTTTGCACCTGAATTCAGAGCAAATTACAGCTGCAAAAAAAAAAATTACAAATCCTTTCATGTTTATACACACATTTCCTAGGTATTAATTAAATGAATTCTTTTTGACCTACAACACAAGCCACATTTCCAATGTGATACCATTTCTTTAAATATATGGCTACAAAGCATATATAATTAAAGTATTAAATTATATGAAAAATAGCACTCCATGCATGGCTCATTCATTTAAGTATACAATTCCCTAACACAAAAATAGTCTATTGAAAAAATTTCCATAAATACAGAAAATTATGATTTAGATCTAAGTTACCTTGAGTTATTTTGGCTAACACTGGATGGGATCTATCCAGGTTTGTAATAATAATAAACTCAGTTAATGTCAACTTTTGTTAAAGACTAATTAATTGTTGCTTTGGTAATTCTATAAACCTAAATTTAATGATAATGTAATGACTTTGCAGTAGTGTAATATCAGCAATAACTTAGGCCCGCTAGCTCCTTATCAGTAATACAATTTGAAACTATGGAACACCATGTATTCAATCAAAAAAATGCAGTTATGCATCTTCACAATAAATTTTTAGAAGCAAAACTCCAGGAAGCAATTCATAACTTTTCTCAAAAAGGCCCACATCCCAAGAGAAGTGCAATTTGCGATTCACTGCTAAGAAAGCATCCCATGATTACTGATGGCCAGCCATGTAACACTGTACAAATAATGGGAAGCATCAAGAAATTAAAGTTTGGTAGAATATAGTAGTCACCCTTCTGAACTTGATAAAATAGAATTGAAGATTAAAAAAATATTTATTTTCTAAAATGCTATACAATTATTGTCAAAGATTGATAGGCCTCACATCTTCCCCTAAGAATATTGATTCCATAAATCCCATATTTATTTCTTTGAGGGGATTTTAAACAAGAAAGCTTATTGAAACGGCTGTAAAACAAATGCCACCCACAGCTTCAATTCTTTCAGCCAGTAGAAAAATGACAAACTGTATCAGTATCTCTCTAACAAACAGGAGCATGTGAACAAGTTCAATTTTCCATAACTCAGTGTCTTGAAGAAAATTCAAAAAAACAAGAGATGTCTACAGCTTTGGCAGCATGAATCATTTGTGTTGGAGCTTCAAGGCCTGAAAATACTCAACATCAATGAACCCTATCAAATATTTAATAATTCTTGATATTTTTCAACTGAATACTTTCAGAAGATACTTGTACAATCGCAGCTAAACTATAGCAACAACCTGTCTCATATTATTAATCTCAATCATGCACCAAGAAAAACAGCATACAAGTCAGAGAGACTCAGAGTTGTGCTGTTAAGAGCATAATGGTGGACTGATGGTTTTCTTACTTTACCGTTTAAGCTTGTTCAGCAAACTTTGCCATGCTATTAAGACAAATATAAAGAAATGTTGCACATATTCAACAAAAAAGGAAAATAGTTCCAACACCACAGAGGGGAAAATTTGAAATACATCCAAATTAGTTCATAAGAGTTCAGACCTCCCTAACCACATGCATTTTCAGGAATAGGATGGGCCTCTTGACACAACGGTTATGTTTGAGATTTTTGAAAAAACAGTTGATCCTTGGTAAAAATAAATCATATTTTGCTTGATTTTTACAAAATGCAGAAATGAATGCTTAATATTGCTATTCAAGATGCTGCTGAATATATCTCAAAATTTAAATTTTTAAAATTAAACATTCATTAAAAATGGAACAGCTATAAATTTTATAAAATAACAATTTTCTATCAAAAATAACTGGCAGAATGGGATAAAATTACTCTTATAGGCGCTAAATTTCAATTGGATTTTATGTACACAGCTGTACAGTCATTCCAGAGAAAAACCAATCCAATTGTTCAGCATCAATCTGAAAAATTCCATTCTTTGTTTCTTGAGTTTTTAAATTCTTTTGGTCCACTCAATGATGTTCAGCACCATGCCGAAGAATTTCCTTGCTTCTTTCATGTGTTAAGCTCTCTCTAGCTACTCGGTGTTGCTCAGCATTTTTCAGTAGAATTTTCAAATGCCCTTCGAGGGTCAATTTAGTTCTGGCTTCTCATTGGCGAGCAGCGTTGCTTCCTCTTGCCATTTCGTATTGTTCATCTGATCGTCTTTGGCGTTTTTCTTGCTGTCAAAGTCTTGCTACTTCTTGCATGCGGTTGGACATATTTCTATCCATAGTGCCTCTTGTGCCGGAATTTTATTCGGAAATGTCGTCTTTTACCTCTTTGAAGCTTCTCAAGAAAATCACAATTCCAAAATCTTGGGCCTTATACAAAGTGGTAGCCAGGTTACTGGTCAAACAAATTTAAAATATTTCTTTTTGCATTATCAATTAAAAATATCAAAGCATCATGATGAAATTCAACAGAGAAAGCTCCAAAGAAATTTCTTTTTGTAACAATAAGCCAATTGCGTATTTTGGATACCATAATGCAAGTGAAAGGGAATTGAATCTCCACAGAAAAATAATGCAACAGAATAATTTCTTGTATTCTTGAGCTTAATCCTTGTTGCTATTAAAGCTATTGATTAGAAGAGGAGGTCACACAGACGGATGCAGCTCCTTTTATAATAGTGAGTGATTTTCACAAAAACAATCCCAAAGTAGCTAAATGTATTAGCCTATGAATTAAGAATTCTCTAATAATTCAGCTATTATTTGCATCTCAAATTTGTGCAAAATCCTTAATAAAAATTTCAGTTAATGTTAAGGAGAGGACACTAATCTATTTTCATACTTTTGTTGCTTGCATCATGGTAATAATTTAGATCAAAATAAACAACTTTTCTTTTATGCACCTTCTGTCGCAAGAGTATTTAACAAGTTATAGCGGTGACGCAATGTAACGTAACTGAACTAATCTAACCTAACCCAACCTTACCTAACGTAAATCAACTTGACGTAACTTGACGATTTTTCGAGCGCATTACAGCCGTTGGAGCAGAAATTCTATCAGTCACCCCTCAATACAATTTTTTACGCGCTTGAAAGACTAGAATTGCGCTAAGTAACCTACTGCTATAACTCGTTAAATACTCATTTGCCATGGAGTGCATAGAAAAAAGTTGCTGATTTTGATCTAATTACCACTACAGGACTAACAAAAATGCAAAAATCAATTAGTGTTCTCTCCTTAACAAATAGCAAAATTTGTGTCCATAACCATGAAAACTTTGATATGCATATTTGAACCCACTTGCCAACGATGTTGGTGATAAAGTTTGACAACCTCATGTATATTATATTATAAATATCAATGAGAGTAGAGATGTCTGGCACCAATATATGAGAGATTAATATAAGAAAAATTTGAGAGGCATTGATGCATATGTCACAGATACAGATACACTCTTACTGTTGTTCAAAAAATCAGGAAGTAATGCAGTTCAATATCCACACCCACATAATTCAAAATTTTACATTCTTTATCAAATATCATCAAAATGTATCAACTTTGACACAACATACATGCTTGTAGAAGAAGTAATTTTACACTGGTCCAGTAAATTTTGATATGATGAAATGAGTTATTGAAAAACTAAAATTGAAACAATACCGTATCTGTATGAATCAACAAGTCACTGAAACTGTTAAGTCTAAAATTCTTTTGAATTTAAGAATACCAAATTGTCAATAAAATCTACTGAAAAAATAAATGATCTATTCATAGATATCCATAACACTACAAAAAAAAAAAACTAGCTGACAAAATTATTTTTAATTGATGAAATGGAAAAATTGCATTATTGAATAGATATCGCATCTTATACATTGAAGGTTTTACAATTTTTCCACTCTTCAAATGAAGTACATTGAGCACTCTAGAACTGCTTTACACAATGAAAACATAGGTTGCCTAGTTCAATCAATATACTGAACTACATGTATGAACACATTACAGACTCAACGCTATTTAAATTATATGACTTTATTTGAACTATTTCAACAACCGATTACCATATTAGGCTAGGTGTATCCATTTATTAATTTTGATCTCTAACTAATCCTAATACTTGGGTAAATCTAGAAATTGGAAGTGAAAACCTTCGAGCACTTGGATATCAATCCAACACATCTATTATTGTTATTAACATCTATAATACTGAGATTGCTCTAAAATCTTACACAAATTATTATATACATCAACATGCCAACTAGTTAGAAACATCAGAAGCAATAAAGAAGACAATACCAAAAAAAAACATAAGAGTTCTGAATATACACGTAAAATATCCAATATTACCAGGATATACTAATAGTACCTTTTGAAAAGAATGAAAATTATGTTCTCATTTTGATGCTACATCAATATAATACAATCATTTTAAAAAATATTAGCTGAAATTTTTGCTCCAAACATTGCATTCAAAATATTCACGTAAACTTTGCTACAACAGTTGAGTGTTGGTTGGGTGGCATCACCTATAAGAAATGCACTGTATTTCATGAACAATCTTTTCCTTAAAATTGTTCCAAAAATGATGACAATAAAACTTAGCAACAAAAACCTCTACAAATTGTAGGATTTGACCATCAGCCTTTACACAACAAGAAGACGGCTTACATTGCTCCCCACAGTAGCCCTACTTATTGCATAGAAATTTTTCCCAATATTCATACCCACTCCTTCAAAAATTAAGAATAGACTTCCACAATCAAGTAAAAAAAAAATATGCGTCAACTGAAATTATTTGTGGATACGTTCAGGCTCAATACGAACGTTAAATAACATTATAGAAATCTTGTCAAGTCATGTGCAGTGTACACTTACGCTTTTCACGGAGCCGCTTCTTAAAATCGGGATCATTTCGTCTTTTTTTGTCAAAATATATGCAATAACCAACGAAAAGTGCACCTGCAACGCCAGCACAGACGCCAATTGTACTTTTGGATATCATGTTTACACGAATATATTTTCAGATCTCCAGCAAGTCTGTAACGCCTACGATTCCACAGCACGTTTCTCGTCAGTCAGCTTCGCTAAAGGTCGACTCTTCAATGGTTCCAAAATAATATTCACAAAGTGAAACGACATGGTAGTACCAAGATTATGAAAAATGAAAATTCTAGGTACATAACACAACTGTAGTGATGGGTAAAATAATTACGTTTGTATCTATGAAAAGTTCTTTAGAAACAAAGTTTAATTTATAATAAACATTTTTTTAAATGAGCAGCGTAGATAAAATGATAGAAGCTTACATTTATATCACATAATTTTTTTTTTCACTCAACAACCGTGAACAATAAACATTTCCCATAGACACAGAAGCATTCAATTTATACTCTCCCTTAATTGAATGTATATTTTTAGCCATCAAATGAAACCACGCAGTTTTTTATCAAAACATATTTCCCTTTTTAGGGCCAGATTATGAAATTTGATGAAAATAATCTTCACTTAAGACGTGTGAACGATCTCAACCCTCCTCAGGAAGAATATTTCTTCTGAAAATACCGCACAAACAAATACCGTTTGAGGCAAACTAATATACTGCGTAGTCACATTATTAGGTTTTACATTGATAATTTGTCGCAAATCCAGCCTTGCTCCTTACTGAAGTCCCGTGCAAGACAGCCCATATCTTGCATAATTGGGGACTGGGTCTTCATTCATATCAAAACTGGCCTAAAAAGTAAGAAACGCTAACTATTTATGACAAGCGGGGCAATGGTGGGAGTGCTTCCCTTTCCTGGTGACATTAATAACTTTGGACATGCATAAAATGTTCGTTTGTCTTTACGAGCGAATCCGAAGCCTCAGCTACGAATCCGAGCGAAAGTGAGGAGGGTGCCTTCGCGGGCTTCTTCCTCAGATGAAGATGATACGTGGTCTGGGGCGCATGTCTACAATGTGCTCTGACCTTTACCGGCCCCGCTTCAGGGAAGCTTAATCCTTGACAGCCGGCTTTTTGTGAAGAAATGTTCACCGGAACATAATCTTCGAACGAATATTCGAGGTGAGCATTCTCTTTAGCTATTGTCCACCTTGTCATGAATTTTTGTTATTGCAGCGTGTACTGACCCCGTTCAGGGTGTCAGCTAAAGACTATGTTTCCTGTGCCAGTTAGTTCTGGAAGTTTTCGCCGCTGAAGCGGGTTGGCAAGACATAGTTCTTTTTTCGAAGATTGTGTTCTTCGTTTTCGCGAGATAAATAATTTGTCTCGCCAACCCGTTTTAGCGGCGAGAAACTTCCAAAACTAACTGGCACAGGAAACATAGTCTTTAGCTGACACCCTGAACGGAGCAGTACATGCTGCGATAACAAAAACCTTATGACAAGTAGGACAATAGCTACGGAAATGCTCACCTCACGATTTCGAAGATTATGTTCCGGTGAACATTTTTTCACAAAAGGCCGGCTGTCAAGGATTAAGCTTCCTTGAAGCGGGGCCGGTATNCGTTGTTAGCCGAGGACTCTCAGAATGGGATTAATACCCCATAGTTCTTGTTATAATGCTCATTTCTTCACACAATATTTAAAGAATTGTCTTGTTCTGACCTCCTGTGAACAAGAATGTCCTTGCTATGCCATGCTCGGCAAAGCTGAGCACAATGGATAAATTTCATTATTTTATTAATCACTAACTTCTATCAAAAAATTTGAAAACTTTAAAAATTAGATAATAAATAGCTGAAAAATGGTAAAATTAGAAAAAAGAAAAATTCCATCGCTGTTTCTTAAATTGTATGTTTTAAGGTTTCAATTCCTATGAATGAAATATTTTTCTTCCATCACTCTTGGTTTCATTGGATCGATAAAAAGTCTCATTTTTTGTGTCACCCATAATTCAATACAGTAATACTCACCTTGATGACAGCTTGCAAGAAGAAGTGCTAAAACTAACAATTTTTCAGCTGAAGCCATCATTGAAAGAAGTGACAAAAAAATTTAATTTTGATATTAATAAAAAACAATTGTTTTACACTCAACAAATGAATTATTAAGGAAGATTAACTTAACACAACCTGTTGAAACATTTAGAAAGTTTTGCATTATTTTTAAAAAATACAACAAGTAGGGATATACAAAAGAATATAATAGGAAATTAAATTGATGACAATAAATGTTTAATTTCAACTCTTCAACACATTCATTAGCTTTTATGATGTTAATCAGAAATGACATGTAGTACTGAAATTCTAAGACTTTTAAATCCATGAAATCTTTAAATTACTCAATATTTTGAAACAAACTAGTTTCACTGAAGGAACATAAAATCCACAAACTTTTCAGGAATTTTCAACACAAGTTAAATAAAATTCCCTTATGAAACCATCTAAAAATTTCTACTAAGTAACTCAAAATTTACTACAACACTGCAAATGCAAAAATACACAGAAATCATATATTGAAGCAACTTTTCATAAAAGGTTTAAAATACTTTAGAATGTTTCACTAAAATCTTTCTCCTCAATAAGTAATGAATATAATAGCTAAATAGTTAGTTCAAGGCTCTATTTCCATTGTAAAGATGTTTTCACAAGAACAGAAAAGAACTATTTAGTATGGACTTGAGGAAAACAAGGGACTTATGCATAAAGTGTGTTCCTTCACAGGATATTTAGTGCACAAAGTCAGCACATCAGGAAGAAGGAGGAAGAAAAGATAAACAAGAGATAAGGAAGAAGACATGAAAACTGAAAATACAGCAGGGACAGAAGATAGAAGTCACAAGGACTTATACATGCCTGAGGTGACCTAACTACATTTTCTCTGGAGGTGTCAGCTTACATAGCATAGGATAGACAAACCTAAACCTATTGCCCATCATATGACTACTGAATGGTGTATAATCAAAAGTCAAATGTAAAGATAATTAACTAAAACCTAAACATTTAACCATGGTTGACAAATTTTGTTTTAAAAAATCTTCTGACTAAGATTAAATGTTTTTTGTATCTCATCTTTAAATGGTTTAAATACTTTCATTACACAACAGACTTTAGTGAAATCTGTGTGAACAATCAAAAATCAAATGGAAAATTCAATGCATTGCAATATTCTTTTCAGTATTTCACCAACAACACTTATTGAACATTGATCCAGTTGTTGCCACGTGCCTGCTATACTCAGCACACAAATAACTTTTCAGGGAACACTAGGAAGCATTTATTAACCTAGTATATTTTCATTTGATCATGAAGGAATACAAATGCAGATTAAGACAACAGCTGAGGTGGCACATCTCTAAAATAGTGATGTACCGATGTATCGGTATCGGCAAGTATCGGTCATTTTACTGGTATCGGTACAGGCAAAATCTGGTCGATACTTTACCGATACTTTCCCATAATACGTATTTTATCATTAAAATGAAAGTCATAAATCATGAAAGTAAAAGTATAATCAAATAAAGAGCCTATTCATACCTAGTAAAT
>JACJUY010001525.1:75306-113006 GCA_014220935.1 Platorchestia sp. MABIK | reverse complement strand
AAAAAGTTTGTATAATTCATTACTGAATATCTTTGCCAAAAAAATCTCCAGCAATCACAGTAATTTATTTTTTGCAGAATGAGTAGGAAAATAAAAATAATTCAATTCATTGAAAACTTTCTCAAAAGAATTGACATCAATTAAAACTCAATGCATAACAATATCAAAATCAGAAACCTAAAGTTTAGTATGATAGATAAAAGGTTGAATTGTCTTTTAAGACCCCAAGAAAATAATGGTTATTTTTCACAGACCCTTACCACTTTACAGCAAACAGGAATTGATATCTAAAACTTTCTGCATGGAACATCTCCACCTTACTGAAATTCTGTTTAGTACACTGAATTTGCATACATTTCCTTTCCATTTATGGAATGTTTCTATTTATTCAATTCACATTCTTAGGTTAATGTTTCAATTTCTTTCTGAACTTCATACATTCCTACTCAGGTCTTCTACTTGTATTGTACTGCAAAAACCAATCATCCACATTTCACAGGTTTGGCAATTCTGACACCAATATTTTTTAAAAATTCATGTCCTCAAGAATTTTTCCTTCAGTGAAATTTCCCACACACAATTTGTTTTGCTCGTTCATTATTCTGCATTTGCTTAATTCTACTCTTAATTAAAGACAGTTTCTATTGTCTGATCAGAAAAAAGATTCCATTAAAAATCGCATGCAATACTTTTTACAGCTGTCCATTTTTGAGCCCCTTATGCCATACATCCCAGTATTTACTGCTGCACTTTTAAGCTCTTACTTTTTAAGGTCTATTCCTTTCCAGATCTTACCATTTATACCATATATCAAACTAGTCACTGTAACATATTTTCTCAATCCCTTAATACATTCACTCTTTTTAGCTCTATACTTGGTCACACTACTTGACCTTCCATACCAGAACAGGGTTTAACTTTTTTCTGCTTTGCCTTGTTACATTCATTTTTACACAATAAGTACTCAACGAAATTGTATCCATTGCTCTGATGATTTTAATTACTCTATTATTTAACAGTTTATCTCTGCTAGCCTCATTAACATTTATAAGCGTAATTTGTCTTTTATACCCTCCAAATTGCACGTTGAACTTTTTACCAACCTAATCTATTCACAATCTTAGGTCCTCTTAATAGTCAGATATTAACTTTGCATGATTCATCACAAATTGGATATTTTAGTTTATGACTTCCTAACTGCAACAAAAATGTTCCAAAGAGAGGACAATACCATTTAGTCCGAACTTGATGAAATGTAAAATCTATACACAAAGTGCACAAAAGCAGAAAGAAAAAATGTAGTAGGTACAGAAATACACAACAGCAAAAACTAAACATCAATGCTTCTTAAAAAACAAAAAATGTGTCATTTCAACATAAAGAAGGCTAACTCTCAGCTTGAGACCTTACATGTTCCTCCTGGGTGTGCTAACTCCCATAGATACAACAGTTGTATCCTCTTGAGGGGCTCACTTATTACAACAAAGTCCTCAGCATATAGCAAACAGACAGTCAATTTTCCTGAGTACACACCCACTTGCAAAAAAAAGGCAAAGTGCACCCCTGTCCAACTCATTACCTGCTAAATTTTTTAGTTGCCTAAATTGTCAATTGCATTATTCTCACAATCTTTTCATTTAAACCAACTTTTCTCAGGGTTAGAGAACTAGAAAACATCAATCAGTGTTCCTGCTTTTCAACTTTTTTCAAGATTCAAGAAAGCTGAACACACTTTTTTCTGCATCATTTAAATTTCTTTTCCTATAAACCTTTAGACTATGTTTACATTTTTTCTGTTTTGTCAATATCATTTTTCTGTATTTTTCTGTTTTGTCAATATCGGGTTTAATGTGCTCACAAAAATAAAGAATTCTGTTCCCAAGAATCACGAAAGGAACACATTAAAGAACGTTTTGTACAAATGACATTCTGCTTGCTGATGCGTTATTTTTGAGATATAACGATAATTACGTTCAGATAGGAATAACATTATATGGCCAGTTGATAAGTCGCCGCATTGTTGGGTCACGCCCACTTTTCTGGCGGGAGACGCCTACTTCTTGGCGCAACATTAACAGCCTTGGTTTGGGTTAGTTCAGGTAAGCTATTTTAGGTTGATTTATGTTATTTTAGGCTAGTTTATTTAACTAACCTAACATAACCTCACCCATCGTTACGTCAATACTGTATTACAGCATATTTACGTGTCCATTCCTTCACTTTTATATACGACGTTCCTATAACTTCAAAGTTGAATAATTCAAAAATTACGCATTGGCGAGCAAAATGCCATTTATGTAAAACGTTCTTTAATGTGTTCCTTTAGTGATTCTTGGGAAAGGAATTTTTACTTTCTGTGAGCGCATTAAACTCAATATTGACCAACTTTTTAATCTTTTCATTGAGAATTTTATCTTTCATTTCAAGTTCAAATTTACCAATCTGAAAATTGATCAGTTCTTCATCAATAATATGTGTTATTCTACCAAAATCTTTCCAATAATCCTTAATTGCTTGCATCATTTGCATCTAATCACTTACTTGGCATTTATAAACTACAAATTAATAAATTTGGATAACATGGCCACTGACATTGTCTTGGACAAACTTATTCCAATTACCAAATCATATGACACAAGTTGAACTTGAAAGTGAAGGCCAACATCACCCAAGTCTTTGAAACAGCCTAGAATTCTTTCGGCAATTCTCACAATAGTCATGCAAGAATTCAGCGCCTGTCTACCAGACTTTTCCAATAAACTACTCAGGATCCACCAATCGCAGTTGCAAACTACCATTGGATGGCTTCACTAGAATAACCAGTGTGTCAAAAACCCTCCTCAGGCATGGTGGGTCACTTCAAAGTACATCCCACTCTACATGACTAACTAAGTGCACTTACAGTCTCTTACTCCAGGAAAGTACATAAAAAATTTTCATAGCATCAATAATATTCAAATTAGATTCAATCTTAGCAAACCCAACCTATTATTATTCTCATTCTACGCGCACTATTCATACTCAACGTCTTACACTTCACCGCAAACAAGAGTTGGCTTTCAAAACTACCATCATACAACATCTTACACTTAGGCACATCCTTTTACATATACCAAATTAGCATAGGCTTTTGCATCGTGCTAAGCATCCACTTGTTCAATCCAAACTCTTTAGTTTGCCTCTCAATCTCTTTTCTCCAACTTTGGTCTTTTACTTCCAACCTTCATTAAAAGCCAGTCATCCACATGACTCCCAATTAAACAAATGATTTTTTGCATACTTAGTTTCCTCGCATGCCCCCATCTTTTCTCCCACTGGCTTACACTCAGATTTTATTAAAAATTTCTTTACCCACCAACTGTTTTGCATTCTCACCTTAAAATTTAACAAAGCTTTCATCATTCGTTCTGAAAATAGGCTCCACCCTAGGTCAATTCTAATAGCTTCTGCAGCTGTCCGTTGTGGAGCACTCAATACTAGGCGTCCCACCCTATTCTGAATCACGTTCAGCTTTTCAAGGTCAGTTAACATCACAGGCTTGACCTTTTCTCTTGACAGTGTCGAGGCCTTTGTAACAGCCTACAATTCCCTCCGCTATACTCACAATATTCACACACAGAATTCAGTGCCTATGTGAGAGACTTCTCCAAAAAACTACTCAGGACTCAAGAGTCACGCAGCATTCACCAAATGAAGATTTTCAACAAGGCTAATTGTCGGAAGTGGAACTGAATACAATTTAAACAATTTTAAACCAACAATTTATTTCCCACAAGCGTTACGAAAGTAGATTGTTTTTCAAGTCTAGAACAATGGTCAAATTTGAGCATGGCTATTTGTGGGACCAAATAAGTTCAGTGAATTCTAGGGCATCCTACCACCAATATCATTCCAAGGTTTACAATTATGTTTAAACGAATTCAGTTTACCGTAAATGGTCCTGTTTCAATTTTTATCCCAGGAAAAAAGACGAAAAACAAAGAAAGGAAAGCAAAGAAAAAACGAAAAGTACAAGAAGTTAAATGAGCACTAAAAATTTTTGCTCCGTAAGCCGATCAATGGCCGAGGTAACCTAAAGGTCTAAAGCGGCCCATAGACGATCAATTTATTGTCAATATAATTGACAATAATGAATATTGAAAATTTAATTAATCGTTGGTGGGCTTGATTGACAAACGTCAATTAATTGACTCAGTGGGGAAAAAAAATTCCATCAATATATTGAGTCAATGATATTGACAATTACATTGATCGTCTATGGGCCGCTTCATCCCTTCTCTGCTTGTCCAGTGCTAATCAAAGCTTTTTGGCTATGCTATGTGCATTAGCGACGCATCATCAACACATAGTGACTGCAATTGCTTACACTTTGAAGGATGAAAACTTTCGTAAATTTCTTCCAGCGATAAATTTTCTACAGTACGAGCACAAAACTTCATGAAATTCACTTTGTTGTCCTTGTTTATGTTAGTTATTCCAGTCAAAATACAGCTGCATACTTGCAAAAACTTATAGCTACCACTCTATAAAATTACAATTCGTTCTTCTATTGATAAAAGCCAATCGAAAATTTTTACCAACTCACCAAACACAGCAAAAGCAATTCCGAAGAGCCCAAAAAGTTAAAGAATTAAAGCATAATTCATTAACTCAAAAACCTTTACATTCACTAGAAAATTTTTTGAAGCTCTTCCCGCCTCATTTGTAAGGAGAACGCACTCGCCTGCAATTAAGAACAGAATCTACTTATACGATAGAATTTTGCAGTCAAGGTAGGCAGGCTTCGTTCAGCGGGTAAAAAATGCGTTTTAGTTCCACATCCGGTTTAAGTTATCAAAACATGCAGAAAAATCAGACCGGCAAGGGCTACATGGTGTAGTGAGAAGGAAAAAACTTGGGCATGTGCGTTAAAGGTTTGTTCCACAGAACGCCGATCTCAAGAGAAGAGAAAAGGAAGTATGAACAGAAATGTTAAGGTCAAACTTCTACATTTACCGCAGACTCCTGCAACGAGCATTGTTGACTCTGATGTCAGGAGCTCGACACACTACTACATAGATCGTGCATCACTAGCTGACTGCAAAAGATATCATTTCTCTATTTCAGATTTTTAGATTGATCTCAAGCCCCACCACGGGGTCAAAATTTCGAAAACAAACATTCAAAATGCGAGAAAGGCTGAAATAAAACAATAAAACTGACATTGATAATTTATTAGCAGTGATTACTGCACCCACTTAATAATTGGCACCGAACCGAAAGCTACAAAATATTGTTTGTCTCCTCGCACACGAAGTCGGCATTAAGACCTGGTACCACCTATTTATTAAGTTGAAAATTAACTGTCAATAGCAAAACTGGCAGGCAAACCATTAAAAAAATTACAATCTTTCAATGTTTTCAACCGAGCCCAACCCCGAGAGTACAGTAACGGTAAAAATCAATTTCTAGTACGATACAAACCACGGGCACGCTTCCGCTTCTATTTAAACGCAGAAACTGAATACTTCGTTCAGCTTGGAGCAGCATCAAAGCACATTGAGTATTATCACAAGAAATACATTTAAGGGAGGAGGATGAGCATCAGTTACGTTATTATGATAAAAAGCTTCTCCTGACAGCGTAAATATCATCAGTTATTTTATTGAACCCTAAGCACTACAACAAATACGACAAGCTTTCTTGGTCACATTTCCGATGAGACGAGCGACAGCTAAACAGCACAAGTTAACGAAAATCGAACGGCGTTCAGCCAACACTCGAACAAGTAGACCGCAGTATTGGGTGCACCACTACAGGTTCCAGGTGGACAGAGTACACCAGTACAGGTATCAGCTGGGCTGGGTACACCAACACACGGAGCAGCGGCAACAGCGGCAACCAGCGCATGGATGCACCATACTAGGTCTCAGCAGTACCGTGTACATCTCTGCAGGTCCCGGCAGCACCGAGTCTCGTGTCCAGAAACGTAACATGTTCCACATTAGGTAGGACAGACATCAATGTTAGACGCAGAAACAGACCTTGCAACCCATTGCTAGTTTGAGCGCCACTTACGCACCGGTATTCCATGGGGCGCATCTCGTAGGCTTGCCTGAACATGTCGCTTCCTTTGTCGCGTAAAAGACAAACATATAAATACAACAGCTCATCAAAAGGGTGTCAAGTAATTAAGCTAGATTTTTTTGTTTCATCTATAATTTCACGAAGCTTTCAACTTGGTTTTGAACAAAAAATTTTCACCTTCCATTTTATCCGAAAAATAACATCATCCCAACCATGTGTATTCTTTCAAAGCCAAAAGAAAACTACAAAAACTAGAGAAAGTTTCGATAATTCAAAGTTTATGGGAAAAAATTTAGAAGCTCGAATGATAATACAGCTCCACGCACAAAATGGAAGAAAAAATCACAGCGGCTTTACGTTCTTTGATGCTGAAAATGAAAATAAAAAGAAACGAGCAATAAAACGCGGCAGGCATACTACGTTCTCCAGTCATGACACAGGACGCATATTTAAGTAAAAATGCTACGCAACAGCGACAATGAAATGTGATAAAATCCGTCCCCTTTTACGCGGCGCAACATGCATTACGGTAAAACTAACAACTCGCCTCACCTGCAACAATAAATTGTTCCAGACCATCGAAGTGATGGGACTGACACAGCACAAAACACACACTGGAACACCACAAAACATGAAAATGAATACTGCATAAAACCAAGGAGCACATGAGTAGATTAGGAATTTGGAGCTAAGACGAGCTATCTAATACTGCACTACATATTGAAAACCAGAAAATGTGAACTACAGCCCACTAAACTTGAACTATCCAGTCTTGAGGAACAACTCTCTCTGACACAATAATGAGCATTCAGCGGCAGCGAACGAATTGGAATGTGACCGTGACACACGGGGAGCACGAACATTGTTCAAAGATGAGCTCAGAAATACGTACTTCTATTTTATCATTACCTTAAATAACAAATGTAAACCAGCGATAGATGTTCGTTCGAAAAAAGTTACAATTTGAAGTAGATTGTACTTCTAAAATATGAAGCGATTAGCGGAAACTATTTGAAATTTACAAAAGAATAGCTTAACAATAGACCACACGAAATGCTCTATGTGTTCCTGGTCAAGATGTATACATTGAGCCATGTGATGCAGCTGTTATAATCACAGAATAAATGGTAGGATACAAGGTTCTCACATCATTAAGCAAGTTTAGAAAAAGTACAAGCTTAATTCACCGAAAATGCAACAGTGTTTCGTGAATTTGCAACTGGCAAAGTTGTACAGAGGCGCTTTCACTTCTACCGCAAATTTTCACACTATCTTTTTGGGTAGGATTTCACTTAGAAAGCCATAGAAAGAAACCTCTACCTCCGCGCTAGCAGCTTTGGTGGAAACGGCTGACAACACGAGAGCGCGTGTGTGTTCGAATTCACATAGCACCCCAATGTGGCATGGCTTCGCTAACTTTCGAACCGGTATACTGGATTAAACCTTGGTTTCTCTCATTCTTGTTGTCAGACTGCAAAACGCGAGCCCCTAAAGGTCAGATATCAGTTCCCGCCACACCAGTGACGAGAGGAGGCAACCATGAGGAGAAGTGAAGGCGACAGAGCACAGGCCCCGCACTTTGATGGCAGAAAATATTGGCATCATAGCGGCTATTGGTCGAATAAAAGGGGGAAAAAAGAGAACCTGAAGAAGGGCACAGCACCGTCAGTCTTGTACAAGTTATACAAAGATAACACATACCAGCATTTGAAATATATACTATATACAAGCTAGATATATACAAGTAAATTGATATAAACATGTATCACCAGAAAAATAGCTAATCTCTTCATATGTACAGACGCAAATTACACTTTCGACACAGCCTTCACCACAGGCTGGTGAATGTGCTCAAGCGCATTTGACACTAGACAAAATATTTATAAATATATGTATATATATGTACAGAAGCGGTGCTGCGGAATGGTGTGGGTTGACAACAAACTACCGTGCAGTATTGAAGCCATAGCAGCAGCAGCAGTGGCAGCAGCAAGACACACATGTAAGTGAGCGACACGAGTGCTACGTTATGACAACACAGCCTAGGAACGATCGCAGTGAGAAACTCTCAACAAACACAAGGGAATAAGCCGGCGAACACCACAACGCTTCAAGTATAGAGAGTTACCGCTAAATGAAACTTCAACAATACTTCATAAGTTAGAGTTAAAATACAACAATATCTATTTTTCTCTATAGTTAGCAGACAGAAACGCTATGCTACGACTTGCTAATAAGTGAAACTGCAATACATAGAACAAATGAACGCAGCGAGAGCTCGATAAAGAAGGTGACAGCGGCAAACTTCGCATAAGACACCGTACATCGACTGCGAAGTGATCCAGTAGAGCCTTAGTACCGCATTAACGTGGAAGAAAGTGAACGAATTGCACTCGTTACTGCATTTGAGTCTTCTACTTCGGGTGACGCTTCATTTCCATTCAAATCGTAACTCACTGGAAGTGTTGCGAATTGAATGCACGAGAAGCATCAGCATCACCAATAGCGCGATGCATAAATTACTTATTTTACACGGTGTGCTGAAGAGTGACTGCGGCAGAGAAACGCTAGCCGCGTTAAGTTCAAAATTTTACGTCACCGATCGTTACCAACAACTCACTTTACTCGCTTTTTTGACAATATTGAACCACATCCATTAACTATTTTTGCTGCAAAGAAGTATGCGTCCTGGCATATAATAGTCAAGTTTTCAACGCGTAGTTGGTGTGCGTAGAGCTCTTTTTCTGCGGAGATCTGCAATTGGGTCAACTCTACATGTCATAAGCTCTTGATAAGTTCATCAGTATGATTGGTTTTAAAATCCGACCAAAACCGTTGAAGAAATAAATTTGGATGTAAAATGAGAATACATCAAATGACGACTGAGTGAGGCTCAATTCCAAGGTGAGATACGACGGAGATTTATGAAAGCAAAAAGAAAAATTGAAGTAGCAAGTCATACGAAAAACTGCCTTACATTTGCACGGCATCCAACTTCCAGACCAACGAAGCCAACAAAAATGATCGAAACTTTTCAGAAACTTAACTGTAGAATTAGTTGTATTTCTTCACTCAAGTGATAAAAATCGCTTTTCATCACAAGATGAGACACGTATTTCATATTTTATCCCAGTTGAATTGAAACTTCACCGTAGTTGGAAAGAGACGTGTCATGGGTACAAAGTTGAGAGCAAGAACACAATTATTTTCATCATCGTTATTAATCCCCTCATTTGCTGTTGTAGACATCCACTACGCCAAAATTTCACGAATAAGGACTAACGCCCGCCCGCTTAGCAGATGAGGCAGGCTGTTCCAAAAATCCAATGCCAAAATTTAACTATGAAAGGTATCCGTGCACGAAATAAATCCAGAAAATTACAACTTTTCACTATTTTTTCAACATTATAACACAGACGATAGGTCTAGGTTAGATTAAAATAGGATGGGTTGGGTTAGGTATGTTAGGTTTTCGTTCATTTAAGTTAAAAAAATGATTACAAGCGGGTAACCTCAACAGGAAAATGAGGACCATTATAATCATTATTACATACATTCAAGGTTTAATCTCCGCTTCCGCTGAGGATGGTGATTATCAAAGAGGAACTCGGTGAAATTTTGGTCGAAGTAGCACCAGAAATTTGGGGTCTCGCTTGGTACAACACGCTACGCAGGTAGAAGAGGGCGTGAGCATCTCGATGAGACGAACAGGTGAAATGACCATAAACAGTAGAAGACGGAGATGGTCGTGTCATAGGCCGATTGCACGGCATGTCGGTTTCTCCCACGAGATAGAGACAGAGCAGTAAACAGTGAAGGATTACCCTAACTTAACTACAATCTTAACCCACAACACACTCCTGCAAAAAGTGCTGCTGATCCTATGAAGGGATCCTGGGCTTACCACAAACGAGCAATAGGCTCCCAAGATACATAAAAGAGGACAGCCACTATCCGCGTTAATAAACCCTCCGAGTGTAGCTCAGCCTCCTGCAAGTCCCCGAGGAGCGACATGTCCAAATGATGAACTTAACCCTAGAATGGTAACACTTGTGGGTGAATTGCATCAGCCCCAAATTCACTAGGGAGAAAACCTCCCCACGTTTAATGTTCGTTCTAGGGTTAAGGACAATCACATATTCTGAGAGCGGCACGCACACAATGACGTGTACATAGTCAAATACGCGTGAATAACACAAATAGAATATAACAGAATAAATAAATGAATGAGAGAATCTATGACGCTGAACACTCCACGAAAGCATACTGTTTGAACATCGCTTTTCATTCGAAGTAACGTTCGAACAAGGTGTTTATATACATAAAACACAACCTGAACGTTACTCGAAACACATTTTCATGAGTAACTGTAACCGCTAAAGAATAAACACTCCAAACACCTATTGCCTACATTTAAGCACAAAATATAGTTCGAAGTTGAACGGTCTCCGCTATTACGCCTGAGGGGCTTTAGAAACTAAGAATCAACGCTAAAAATTTGAAACTTACTTGGCCATCGAAAAAGAAAGCCTCTCCCTACCGGGAGTTAGATAAGAAAATTTTTGAGGTTAATAAATTTTTTTCGAACAACATAAGAACTGTTTCCAATACTGAGAGTGAATTCATTAAGAACAGCAGAACATAGATTAGCGTGTATAAGAACTGAATGCTCGTAACCATTCATCAAAATAACAAGCCATGAAACACATCCAGAGCATTCTACAACTGAAACTGAAAATCCGCCCTAAGCGGATGGAAAAGTATACAAACTATCGAATACAGAAAGAACAGAACCAAAATAATAAGTGAAGAATAGTAGCACGAGCAAAATGAACTAACTACAGGAGAGAGAATGATTAAGGAAGTGGATCCTTCAGAGCCCTGAACAGCTCCCTCTTCTCTTGAGCCGTCCTAGGGCAGTCAGCCCCGAGATCATCATCCTCTTCCTCTTCTTTCTGTTCATCTCTTTTCTGAACATCGGCCGCATCGTGCACCTCACCGCTCTCTTGTTTAGGACTCACGCTGCTGTCCCCCGTAGAGTCGCTGCAGCTAGTACTGCTGTTGTTGCTGCTGCTGCTGCACGTGCTGCTGCGGCTGCTTGCTGCGCTGTTCGTAGCACGCTTGCAGTTCTCCACAGCAGCACTGCTAGGCTGCTCAGCCTCTGATGGTTTATCTTCGCTGTCTTCGATGCTGGGAGGGCGGATTTCTACATAGGTCGTGTGCGTCGTTCCCTCTGCGACTGTGCTCGGTAGAGACACATTGAGCACGGGAGGCAGAGACACACTGTTGGCCTCAGACGATGATGTTCTATCAGGAGAGTCCAGCTCCTCCGGAGCTTCCTCTAAGGTAGAAGCAGGACTAAACCGCTGCGTGAGCATCGTGGGGACCGGCGATCTCAACCCGCCGGTGCACGCGGGAGTAGTCTCAATTCCAGCAGTCGAAGTGGTAGAGCTTATAGTGAGTCGAGGAGGAGTAGACGTTGAGAGTTTGGGGGGCGTAGCCAAGGGGCTAATAGTAGGAGTAGCTTTGATTTCTGCAGAACGAGGATGAAGGCGATCAGGAGACAACGCTCGTCTTAGCAGGGGGGATCCAGGCTCTGCGCTCTTGGGTCTGTTGATGCACTTCTTTCCTGGAGTTAGAGATGACCCTGGGGAGTAAGTTTGGGTGGTGTTGGAAGACCCAGGACAGTGATGGTAATGATGGTGGTGGTGATGATGGTGATGGTGGTGTGGGTGATGGTGGTGCAGAGGAACGTGTGGAGACGGAGATCGTGTAGGGGACGCCGGCATTGGAGATGGAGAAGGCGTCCGGGCTAACGGAGAAACGGGCACGTGACCAACGGATTTTCTCCGGTTGGGTGACCGGAAATTTTTAACATTGGAGACTTTGTGGTTTATGACGTGTAAGGAAGAAGGTCGTTGGTGGAGGGTGGATGAAGAAGCCGGAGAGTTGGGCACAGACGATGACGGGGAAGAAGAGGCAGAAGAATTAGCAGGGGAAGGTTCGGGGTTCAGTCCCCCCAATATCGACGTCGAGGGAAAGTGGGGAGATTTGCAGCGGGTGGGAGATGCCACCCCCGCCGCGTCCCCCGCGGACACTGTGCGGGTGAGGGACTGGAAACTCTTGCTGGGGGTGAGGACTACGGGGGAGCCCAGTCCACCGCCGCCGAACTGTTAACAAATATCTTGGAGTAAGCACAATGACAAGAAGCGAAAATAATATCGCAATTATTCATATAACATCACGAAGATTATCAGTGTATGTACGGTTCAAAATTTACAGGTAATAGACATGAAGTTTGGTATCTAGAAGAAGTAGTATTGAAGTACTAACAGCAAGATAGCTAGATGTCAGGTATAGTGACTCAAATTTGTCGGTCAATTGATACTTTGGAAAAAACTTACAAGAATTCCTGGAGCAACTAGTTTATATTTTTGAAAGAAAACAACGGCACGAGAGTAATGTATCTCGGGCAGTTATGCAAAATTCTCTGATTGGTCAGGAGACTTTACTTCTACTAGAATTATTGAACAGGCCAGCGTTCAAACTACTGGCTTTGGGGAACATACACATAAATGATTATGAAATAGATCTAATTTACTCAGAACTGAATCTGATTTATATTGAAAATGATTTGCAATAACAAGCGTGATTTGAATGAAGGTCGTTGCACAGAAATGTGAAGATTCAAAGCATTGCTATTTATAACATAACACTCGCATCCTCATCTTGTTGCCGAGACTATGATCAAGCGAAGGCTGTATAGGGCATTTCCGGTGTCTCTTCCTAACCTACTTGACATTTGCCAAAGTTTACACCCGGACATTGCACAGCATCAACGATGAAATTCGCTATAGTATAAGACAAATAAGTAAAAAATTGAACCTATTTTAGGGCGTTATTGGCGGAGTACTTCAGATATCCTGCTATGGGAAGTTATGAAAGAAGGCACATCTCACTTTCGTGTTTTATAGATGAAAATAAAGTGTGTGTGTAACAAGGGATCAACGCGCCCAGTTCAGATTTGAAAGAAAAAAAAAGTTTAATTACATTAATTGATTTATGAAAATAAAATGTCTAATATAGTAAATAAAATATAGCTAACAGGAGTAAATTTGGGAAACTAAGCTTTTAAGTAAACCTGAGGCTTTTGATTAATGAAGTTATACTAACTGGTCAAATGAAAGATCCGAGTTGTTGCTTCTTAATTAAATGTTTACTGATTGGATTCATCCAGCGTACACAAAAGCTAAAAATTAGACAAATCAATGAAATATCAGACTTTGACTGCATTAAATTCAAAGTTAATCGTCAAATGATTCACGCGTATTCATTTATGCGTAAGCTACTAGAGAGAAATTATACGCCAGCCAATTATTCAATAAAATTCAACTCGAGAAGATTGTAGGCGAAGTGCTAAAAATGTTCAGTCAACAGAGTAAATGAGACCTGGGCTGATCAACTGAATCGTAATCACGATAGTTAAGTGAGTAAATTTTAAAAAACCACAATTGTAAAAAAAATTTACAAAAGCAAATGGATAATCCAGGAAAAGTACTGCATGATATTCTAAAATTATAATACCAAAATAGAAGAAAATGAAAGCCGACTGATGAATAACGGTTGGAAGAACTTTGCGTATGACCAGTTGTAAAGAAAATGTGATTGGAGGAAGCGTGTGAGAAAAAATGTCTCAAAAATATAATCCGAACACTAGATGATGGAATGCGCGAGAGTGGGATTTGTGAACAATCAATAAAATTTCAAAACAATAACTCTAACATAGAGATAAACATAACTGTACATCAAATAGAAAAATTGAAGAAAGCAAACCAGGTTGCTATAAGTCAACAGGTTCAAGCGAAGTACCGTAAGTTGGGATAAAATTAGGGTCAGATAAACTCAGACAAACTCGAGATATCATCCACTCGTACCTGGTAAAAGCAAGAAGTTCGAAGTAAAAACAAATCTACACTCAAGCACTCGTTTCTCATCTTCCCTTTGGTCTCTTGGTTGAAAATTCGTAAAATTTTTTTTACCGCAACGCTGATAACTGTGATTGGGACTCTCGTCTCAACACAGAGTTGTTTTTTCATCGGTAGCCCGCTTCCAAAAAGAGAAAGCAAGATGACACTCCACGCACACTCATTTAAGCCAATACTCATATCTATTCGCAGACAAACACGCTAAACGTTATACGGCCTCAAATTCTTGCGTTCTTAAAGTATTTCTTTCATGACATGATGCTCCTTGCACTCAACAGTCATTTCTCTGTCAGTCTACTTTCAACATACTTCAAAATCACATTTCTGGCCACCATTTTCGTGCTGCTCGTTCATTCCACCCATATTTTATAATTAGTAGAACTAAGGGAGACTATTATAAAACAACAGAAGCATAGATCAAAACAAGAAAAAATATTTTTGTAGAAAATAGCTAGTAATTACGTGATAAAAAGATAGATAAACAAAGGAAATTAACTTAATAAAAAGCTCACCTAAAATGTTCTAAATAATTCTAACACAAAATCTGACACTAAAAGCATGGGATAAGCGAAACTGAATTGTTAATAACGAATAACAAGAAGGTCAATATATTACTTTCTTAGATGTAGGCAGAAATCAAACAAGCTATACACAGGATAGGTGAAACAAGATTTGTTAATAATAAATTAATAAATAAGCTAAGCCATACCAAAGAGTGAGCAAAGTGCGGCACAAAATCAGCAGATTTAACGGGGGCCGAATGGTATCCGCTGGACTGCACAGGTGAGAAAATAAAGGAAATGTTGTGAGAAACTTATTAAAATATTCATCACAGCAGATGAGTAGCGGGGAGAAATCATTAGAGGGAATAAATGGGCGGCACCCTGTAGCGGACCTCACAAATAATAGGGGAAATAAGAATGAATAGTGGAGATAAAGATTAGTTCAAACTAAAGAGACTCACAATGAGGTGTTAGTAAGATGCTATGTTAGTATTAACCCATGGACACATACTGATAAATTTATGGAAGTGATTATTAAGAAAGAAAGTGAACGAAGGTCAAGGAAACCTTTTCAAAACTAATTCTATGAAAAAATTGCCCAACGAACATCACAATTTTCGTGACAAGATATAGACAAATGCAAGACTGCGTAACTGAGAAAGACCGGAGTTGCTGCTCTATATAACACTTGTTTGCAACGAGCAGATTCCATCCGCTCAAACTTACAATGCATTGCATATTTGAAGATTTTGAAAGCAATTATTGAGTTCAGATGTAAAATTGAAAAACAACGAACCTCAGTTTAGCAGTATCTGATGCAAAGAGAAGCAAGAACTACAACTTGACACTGAAAAGAAGGCAATGCAGAATATGGGCGTGAAATTAGTAATCCTGGAAGTGGAAAGCAGAATGAAGATGACTTAAAAAACAGTAAGTACCAAACTAGAAATACAACCTTAGGATGTCACAATCAGTAAAACGTGTTGAGTAGTACTCCATGTTAGTGGACATTTTTGAGCAAGTGCAAGCAATAGCATATATCCTTGCACTCGAGCCTTCTCCTCAGAAGGGCTACTTCTCAGTAAACGCAAGTGGTAGCTTACTTTCGGATATCATTCCTACAGAAAATTATCAAGACAGAATGAAACCTAACTTGATTTACAAGTTACAAATTTCTCTGATTTCAAAACAATAAAGGTCGTAAATTTTTCAACCAGTCAATAGACCTAGTTGAAGTTTTACGTTGTTGTAAGTTAAAGTTATAAAATGATTAAAAGTTTCAATCATTCGAAAATTCAGCCCCCAATGTAGATGCCCCATCTCCACTCCGTCCACCGTCGCCTACACCGAATCCAAGCTACGGCAGAATAAATAAAAACTTCTAATTTTTTACGTGTCTAGTATTCGAAACATATTTCGGACCTCCAAGACGGGCCTCAATCACTGGGACGCCATCAAAATTCCGTTAGTTTTGAGTTGATATTAATCACACAAATTGGAACTCCAAGGGTATGATGCCTTTGTGTTTAGTACCACGTTAAAAATCGAACAACTTTAATATAAAGGCAATTAAGAAAAACAATCACTTGCAGGCCAGGTAATCGAGTAAAGAGAGGGCATTAAAACGTCGCAACGAAGACAGGGACAACCAAGGCCACACAGGTCTCCTTTACATGATCGCCCCAGCACAATGAGAGCGGCGCGGGATTATTGAGCGCATGGTAAGTTAGGGAAACTGATGTTCAAACCGTACAAAGACCGGCCGCTCACGCAACAAGTACGAGGCGAGTGTGGACGGGTGAGAGTGGCGACCGCGGGGCTGAGAGACACTCTGAGCAACGTTCTGTTCACACCAACCCGAGCATAAATACTACTTGCGTAAGCATGTGCACGCCAAGGATAAATTTAGTCTTTAAACTTGTATTTCTTTACTCATCTTTCTGTAAAATGAAATTCACATAAAAATTTTTCTGCCGATAAAGTTTACCATAAAATTGTGAATAATTGTGAATAACAGTGAGCCGTAAAGTTTGAAATTAAGAAAATGAACTAGATAGGTGGTGAGCCATCCGAACGGAAGAGCGTAAAGCTTTGTTTCAACAGTGTTAAATTTGTGAACATTATACAACATACAACAGCATAAAAATCTTAGAAATGAATGAAAATAAGACAAGGTGGGCTACGCTCTAATACGAAACTTGCTCTTCAAATGAAAGTGCAGAGAGTTATGCAGCGTATTGCAAATCTATAACTTAAAAATAAGCAATTTTGAAAATTTTAAATAATTTCCAAAATGTGAAAATTATTCATTGGCAGTAAATAAAAAAGCTCATTTTAAGAATTCTAATATCCTGTTTGCTCTGAATCTTTTCCTTCATCCGCTCTGAATGAGAGATAGAAAACTAGATATTCTAGCAACAATAACATTTAAACGAGGACTGAACGGGCAAAATTTTGCTAGCCCTGAAAACATTTTACTTGTTACCATTTACGTGGAGTTGCAGAGCTAGTTAGAATAGGCTTTGGGATAGCACAAACAGCTATTTTAGCGTCCCATAAAAAAGATCGTACGTATATTCATATGGATTAGTCCGCCATTGGAACATGCAACCCTTTTCATAATGGTACGTGCAGCCTTATGAACAAGGGGTTAAAAGATTGTATAATCTGAGTATAATAATAATAGAACTGCACACAGAGTCAATTGAAAACTACTATCTGCAGCCATGTTAACAGCGCCAGGTGCAGTTCGTTGTAAAGACCGCGTGCAGCCCAACTCTGAACTGACTCGAGCAACCAAGTTCATTACTGCCACCTCCGGCCACTGGAGTACCGCAGGCTACGTACCGACGGTGCACGCCGTTCAATGCCAGCTCGTACACGTTAAAGAGTCCACTACACCTTTGGTCAGTTTCATATTCGCCCGATTTCAAACAGATACACTACACTTAACTTCCAAGGAATTGTTTCCTAAGAAATATCTGATTCTGGAGTATGAAGAAGCTATGTATTACAGTCTTTGTCAAGTAAAACCTTTGAAAAATGTGAAAAGTTTATGTTCTCTACGACAGAAACTCATCCTATTAGAGTTTGGAGTTAGAAGAAACTAGTAACTGTACAACGTATTTCAACAGAATTGGTTCTACGCGTCTGCAGTTAATTTGCACTCGAAGTTATTTTCATTATTGCCAGAGTTGCTGTCACCAGTAACTGCTGCAATAATGGACCACAACAGCTACCATTAATGTTGACTGGGAAGTATGTATGTACTGCAAGACTCACTGGGAGGAGTTCAACAGCCGACGCCCGTTTGCTCGAGATTTTTCTGATGAGAGAGGATGGCTTGCGGCGCTTGTCCCCAGCTTCCTTCTTGGGCCGTCGGGGTTTTGGGTGACGCTTGAACAGTTTCGCCGTCAAGGGGTTCCTCTTCTCGCCTGCAGCATCACAAAGAAAAATTTTGTGATAACGTTACCTGAACTAGATTACATAGATGATTAGTTAGTTTAAGCCTCCCTATCCGCAACAAATGCGATCCAGAAGAAGGAAAGCACCAATTAGTATGGAGTTAAGGGAACGCGGAATCTAGGCAGAAAGGGCATAGAATCAGTAAGTTGGGACTCTAATTCCCATAGATACAATAACTGTACTCCCATGAGGGACTACATTAGAAAACGGAAATTAGAGGAGGAATAAAAAAAACATACAACTAAAATGGGAAAATATGACGAGAAGCAATAACGGATTTCAAAAATATGATAGAATGTCTGACAAGTGAACATGAGAAAACGGAATAAAATGAGACAGCAATTGCGTAGGCTATTAACATGAAATTTCTAAAAACCGAGGGTAAATCCTAGCACGATGTGCTGACAAGCTTTCAAATCCCTTGCCATTCCATTGCTAAATACGCTGACACTATGGACATGTAGTCAATTTTTCAGTAAGATACAGTCATCGTGCACACGTATTTCACGGCTACCTGATATTACGCCCACGTACCAGCCTTGATGGAAGTCTGCGCGAGAGGTGTGGCCTTTAGCGACACGTGCTCCTTACACTGCATCAGCAGCTGCAGCACCCGCGTGTGGAAATAACCGTTGATGGCCTCCCCGTTGATGTGTGTGATGAGGTCGTTGGGGCGAAGGCCCGCCTCGAACGCGGGGCTTTTTTGGTCTATGTCCTGAGGAGGGAGAGGTGTTATGACTGGATGACGTGGTCTATGTCCTGAGGAGAGAGAGGTGCTATGACTGGATGACGTGGTCTATGTCCTGAGAAGGGAGAGGTGTTATGACTGGATGACGTGGTCTATGTCCTGAGGAGGGAGAGGTGTTATGACTTGATGACGTGGTCTATGTCCTGAGAAGGGAGAGGTGTTATGACTGGATGACGTGGTCTATGTCCTGAGGAGGGAGAGGTGCTATGACTGGATGACGTGGTCTATAACAGATTCACCTACGTCTGCGTCTCTAACACATGATACGTTCAGAACAATGTAAGATGTGATAAACACACACATTTGGTCACGGTAGACACAAATACATCAACATGTTCCTTTTCGACAGTTCAAATCTAGTGCAGAAAACGGTAAAATCATAGTTCATTTCAGCATCGCCGCCAGGACAACAGCTCACGAAACCGAAACTAATGTCAACTCAGGTCCCATCTTTAGAGAGGGATCATATTTGCCCACACAAGAATGCCCAGCGATGTTCCTACCTTGACGATGTGATGCACGGTGTAGAAGTCAGTCTCGCCGATGTAGACCTTGATGGCGCGCACCGTGAACCCGAAACCCTGAGGCCCTCGCCGGAGGATGATGGGAGGTTTGAGGGAGTGCACTAGAGGGGAAATTTCTCTAGAAGGGGAGGCATCTCTGGACGAAGCTGTGCTGGATCCCCCAGGGGACTGGATGGCAGATGGGTGGTTGAGGAGCTGGTAGTGGTGAGGATGGTGGAAAGGAAGTCCACCGGCTCCGTCATCTGCGGAACGCAAGAAGGGATCCATGAAGTTTCAAAAGTCTATCTATGGCTGGGGTAACCCAACAGTATCCGCTCTGAAGGCGCCGGTTATCTTAGCATAGGATAGAAATACCAAACTTACCTAAACCTATGGCCTATCCTATACGAAGGGATCTGTCTTAAACACGTGTAACTCTAAGGCAATGTCACGTGAGATTGCACTTAAATGTTTTCCCGTGTCTCATAGAACCTACGGTATACAGCATACCGCCATCTTTAGCAATAGTGCCGATGCTAATGGTCATCAGAAGTACTAAATATAAATACATAAAAATCATGAACGCAGCAATGTATTTGAACAGCTAATGCCCATCAAAAGTACTAAATATGAATTCATAGAAATCATGAAAGCAGCCACTTCGATGACGGATAGCGGTGCTCACCAGGAGGAATGATGAGAGAAAGCCCGGACGCAGACGAGCTTTTGATGACGGTGCGCGTCCGAGGCCGCACTGAGGTGGGCGAAGGAGCGGCCGGAACGCTCACTCTGGGACACACGAGCTTCTTGTTGCTTCCACTCGTGGTTAAACTCAAACTCGGGGGTGAAGGGTTGTTTGTCACCAAACTCAGGTTCACTTTAGGCGACGAACTCGAAGTGCTAAGCGGGTGATTTTTGCCGGCAATGGAGGCTTTTCTGTCGTTCAAGACTTTCCTAATAGAGAATATACTGCTGGTGGAGCTAGTGGGCGTGAAGGTTTTGGAGGTTTTGGTGACGGTGGTCCCTGCGGGTTTCTTCCAGATCGACGGCTTCGTAGGAGAGGAAGCGGCGGGGTCTGACAGTTTGCCGGGGGCGTCCTGACGAGCGCGCGCGCCCTTCTCTACAACAGGCGACAGCTCCCGCCCTGCTGCGGTGATGCTGCTCGAGCTGCCGCCGCTGCTCTGGGTGCCAGTGCTGCTGTCGCCGCTAATGAACGGACAATAATGCATGAGTTGATGTCGGTGAATTACTCAAAAATCAAGTCACATGACATGAATAACAGCTCAAGCCCACATCATCAAGAATAGGATGATTATTCAAAAGTTGTACTATAATACACAAGAAATGATTTCTTCATCTTCGTTGGAAATGTGACACATGATGGCAGGCTGAGTTAGGTCTAACAGAAAAAACAGCTCATCTTGGGCAAGAAGCGTCAGTGCCCCGTAAACTTCCACGTCTCCACCGCTGCTGTCTAACGAGTTCCATACTCTTGATGCGGTCCCTTGAACTCCTTACCCAACAGCGCTGCATTAACATGCCATTTCCAATATACAATGAGAACTTTTGTATCCCATTCTGCAACAACTCCTGTCCCACCCCTACTCACTAAAGTTATACTTTAGTATACTTCCACTTTCACAGCACGATTCACAAGACACAAAACATTGCCTTAAATCCATCACACACCTGGCCCTTTTCAATTGAGTACATACCATTCAAATGCTATTATCCTCAAATTCTACTCGATTACTTTGAACTCTATTCAAGTCTTCCACCTAGAGCGCAGTCCCTGGCGTCATCGAAATCATTCACTAGACATCATCCTTAAAATTTCCAGTCACTCATTCGGCATAACCTCCGAACTCTCGTTAACTCCACAATTTATGGACTGCTCACTTCGCGTTATCTCCAGCCTCCCATTCCTCCCCCGACACGGAGAAGCGGGGAAGCATGAGCGAGGGCGCGGTGTTGCCGTCGCGCGATCCCGCCTGATGGTTGGAGTGCGCCTTGCGTCTACGCTGCACCAACGGAGACACGTCTTCGCTCTCCGTCTGCGACGACTCCGGGGTGCTGGTCACGCCTGCACCACACCATGCGTCTAAGGTCATATTATGATACACAAGAAATGATTTCACATTCGTTGCAAATGTGACACATGGCGATTGGCTGAGTCAGGTCAAAGAGAAAAACTAAGAGAGCTTCATTGCAACTTCTATCATGTTGGGACATCAAGGGATTTAACAACCTTAAACGTTCAGCAGTCAAAACGTCGATGGTGGCAATGAAAGAGCTTCGCACAAACGTGAAGGTAATCGTAGAAACAGAGAGCGTGTTACAAGCAGTTGCCAAGTAAAAAAACTAAAGAGAAAATATCATAGAAGAAATGCAATAATTCCCAACTTACCATAAAATAGGCCGCTCCTTCTCTAATACATTTTGTAAGCGATTAACATCACTAACACATAAATGTCTAAATCAAGCAAGAAAACAGCATAATTCTAAATTTTGAAAGCCGAAGAAAGCCACGACAGTATCTTGACTTTAAACTACACACGTAAATTGTATACAAGCTGAAGAAATCGCTTCATTAGGAGCAAATCGTCTCCATTATTGGCTTCCACAAAACTCGTATGTGGGGTCTAAATATATTGCTCATTATCTAGGGCGAAATTATTATTTAGCGCATGCAAAATGCTACAAAATGGTTTTACCATGAGGGGTAATAATTTTCATCAACTGATGTGACACTAGCAAAACGTAACCGTTATGGTGCCATCAAATGCTTTCTAAAAAGCCAGTTTCGATTTGATCACGCTGGATGAGCAACAAAATGCGAGTTGAAAACCGTGCATGGAAATAATGACCGAAGTGTTTCTTAGTCTCGCCGATGCAAGGCGACGAGTTCGTAAGTGATACATGACTGGCTGTCAGTGCACAGGCACGTGGCGCCTGATTGGTGCAGAGCTGGCGGTTGCCTTCTGTCGCACTCGAGGTATAGCATTTGTCTTGTTACTGAGAACCGGAGCACTCATACTTGAGTGAGCATGTGATAAAAACCTGTCAGCTGGTAATCAGCAGTATGACGACTCAACTAAGGTTGATTTGTGCATCCCCAACAAGAGTTTCTGGCGAGTGAAAATAATGAGCACACATTTCACTAACGCATCCAAAATCGGGAATGCATTACTATTTTCAGATGAATTTCCCATTTCCTTCAACATTATCCCGATATTTATTGTAATAATCTTCAGACAGATGCACCTAAAAATATTAGGTGAACAAGTTATTGCAGAACATCAGTAGTCCTAACACGCAGTACTTGAGCGTCGACTCGCCTGCGTTACTTGGGTATTCTGAAGGTGCCGAGAGCACTCAGACAAACGAAGGTGAAAGTATTTTCATGGAATTTCAATAACACAAACACGAGTTGAGACCTCACCGATATGTAGGGCGGCGGTGGCGGCAGGGCGGAGAGGCCGAGGCAGGACAGGCAGCGACGACACGGAAGTGAAGTCCTTGTTGCTGGCGAGGCTCGTGCAGCTCCCGCCGCTGCTCACGTCCCTGCAAGCACAACACAATCAACGCTATTACACTCAGTTTAATGTTAACAGTATATTATGAACAGTATTAAACTCTGTTTAATATTAAAAGTATAGCATTATCAGTATAAAACTCTGTTTAATAATAACAGTATATTATTTTCAGTATTAAACTCTATTTAATTTTCGTAGCTGGTTTGGAGTTTTTAATGTAGTTCTTTTCTAGTTCAGGTTTTTTTATTTTCATGTTCGTTTTTATTAGTTAACATAGTTTCCTAGGTTCTTACATGTAGAAAAGATTTCTCATCATTACAGATTATGCAGACATCGATGTGCTCTTTAACGGGTGTAGAGAATGCCCTTAGGGCTGAAGAGTCCATTTTTTGAAGACATAAACTTGTAAAAATTTAATCTCATAAATTACTCATAGTTTCATAACCAACAAAAAAATTATACCGTTGCAAGTGGCCTATTTTGTGCCCTTTCAACTCAAAAGTCGCATGGAGTCAAACATTGATACTGCGAAGCACTGCACATGTACATTTACAGCTTAAAATGATATTCTTGCAAGACACACCATAGAAACTTGAACTACGGTTATCACTCGCTCACATTAGTCCAATGTAAATTGTTGAGACGCGTTCTCGGTAAAATGAATGTTGAAATATTAATTCGTCAGAAAACAGAAAAAATACTGAAACGGCGGTAGTTCTCAGAAGGTTACATGCTCGGTATTGAGTGCAAGAAATAAAGTTAAGAATGACACCCTTTTAGCAAATCGCTTTTTTCTTTGATTGTATTACACGGACCTACAATAACTATGGATATCTTAGTACAAAAGGAGCCCAAATATAAAAAGAATACTCACAAGTCAGAAAGAGAAGGCATGGAACGATGGTCGTTGGGTCCACCAATCCTGGCTGGGCTGTGCGCAGGATTCTTGGGAGGAACAATGGGTGCTTTGCGCACTCTTTTCTTCTCAGCATCAAAGGAGCCATGCTCAACTTTCTCTTTCCTTCGGCATCCCACGTCCGCCGCGTCCTGTGAGCTGGTGCGCGTGGGCGAATGCTCACCTCTGGTTTGAGGAGAACGGTTTCTGGTTAACGCAACGATTTCTTTCTCTTCTGACGATCGCAAGCCGTCCGAACCAGAATCGGGCTTCCGATCGTCCATATCTAACCGCCTCACTTCGACTCCAAGCTTGGCAAGGTTTGGAGCAGATTGAGGCTTTTCTTTATCAGGGGTATTCGTGGAAGACTCGAGAGTGGATCGGGAGCTCTCGCTTTGGTCGCTGTGGCCAGAGTCTTCTCGTGACACGATGGAACGGCGAGGAGTAGATTCTTGCTTCTCGCGATTACTTCCATTCAAGTCCGCCAAGGGATGCCCTCCAAAACTGCGGCGGTGGAGAGGCAGGGGTTGAAAAGCACCGCCCCCCGCGCCGATGGCGGTGTTGCCGGTGCTGCTGGAGCGGTGGTAACGCGGGGATGCTGACGAAAACGAAGCAAAAGAGAATTGGCCAGATGAGCCAACGCTCTCAGGGTCCAAGCCTTCCTCGCTGTCTTCGTCAGCGTCGTGGTTGTAGCGGTCGAGGCGAGCTATGATAAAAGGAATACTTTGTAGAATAACAACGAGATACACGAAAATTTGTTAAAGAGCAAATTGAAATTACTGTAATACTTGAGTAAACAGATAACATGCAATTAGCCTTCTAAAAATATGTACAAAACAAAAAAGAAAATAAATTCACGTTGTCACACAAGTAAAAACAAACTTCAAGAGTACAGAATACATGCACCAACAAGTCCTCACATGTTAACTTACCAGCACGTCACGTTTTTGTCAGTGCACTCGACACTCAGTAAGTTAGTGAAAAATGAAATGGCGACAGCGGCTAGCAAATTATGGAAAACTACTACTAATACTAAATAATAATGAGAGGTGTTGATCCAATCAACATTAAAACACGGATACGGGTCCTTTACTGCCTAATACTAAAAAATACGCAGTCCAGTCACATGTAAATGGTAACATAATTGTAAAAAGAAATAGATAACACCAACATACATAAAGCCACACCTGCAACACACAATAACAGCTACTGTTTGATACCTGCTGTCATTATGGTGCATTGTTCAAAACTCGAAAACCTCAACTAAAAACGAAAGCACACACCACGTACGTGTGGTGAACAGCAGACCTTAATTATTTTATACTAGTTCAACATTCCCTCAGCAGAGACGATCTCAAAAGAGCGAAGAGATGAGATCATTAAATGTGGACTTAACAAAACGGAAAATCTATGCACAAAGTGCGTTCTGACACAGGATACCCACCGCATAGAAACATCAAGTTTGGGAGAAATAAGAAGAAAAAACAAAAGAAGAGATAGCGAACAAGGCACAAAAACTGAAAAAGTGAAGTGAAGACAAAAGTCACAAAGGCGGAGGTAACCTTACAGTATCAAATGAAGGCGCCAGTCCCAACAACATAGAGTAGACCAACCTAACAAACCTAAGCCCATACTCTGTAAGGATTGAATAATACACCGTACATGAACAACACTCACTATCAAAATAACTTGTGTCTTCATCGTCCATGAGATGAGGCACAAACTCTGCTTTCTGCCTGAGTATCTGGTTCCAGTCAACGGGGTTGAAGAAGGGGTGTTCCTTGACTTCCGAAGCGCCGCCCATCGTGCCGAGGCGGTCTAGGGGGCTGTGCGTGAGCAGCGCTGTGATTATGTCTTTCGCTGACTCGTCCACAGGCCAGTCATTCTCGTCCGGCCACTCAATGTCGTCTGCAACACCCCAGTTTCATCATGTTAAAACGCAGTATGCTTGAGATAGAATAGAGGTAGCACTGTCTTCACGCATTATTGTAACTGCTATTTAATTGCGGAAAGTGATGACTAATTATCATTTAAAGTAGGCATGAACAGTCATATTCTTTGTTTTTTCAATTTAAAAATCAAACAATACTTTGAAACGTTGGTCGCGACACGAGCCGCTAGCGTGCACAGAGGGAATTTTCATAATGTTGCTCACGGACCAATAGTCAAAAACTCAATTTTAGAAAAATTTTTAATTAAAGCTAAATGAAGGCACGCTCTGGTTAATGTTCGTTTTTTTCAAAATTTCTTACAACAGCTGACTTTGAATTAGAATTAAATATTAAACTTCAAGTTCAACTTCCAGCCATGGCGGTCAACGTGTTCACACGACGCATTTGCCAAAATTTGAGTCGATCTCGATCGTACAATGCGTTTCAAATCTGATTTCTAGAACATTTGAACTCTTTTTAATACACTAATTTATGAGAAATTATACTGGTCAATAATTTCATGATTAAAATGGCAATTTTCATAGCTAAAATAATTATCATTAAATTTCTATTAAAATTAAAACAAATGAATATTTAAATTCAACAATTTAACAGCTATCACATTTGCAACGCAAAACTTTACTAACGAATGTCATTATAAAATTTCACATTTCAAATTTAAAGTTCTACACCGCTTGAATGCCCAAAACATTTACAGAAGTGGGAACAACAAACGGGATATTAAGCTAGTATTACAATTATCTAACAATCTCCCCGGTGCAAAAAAAAAACATGACGAAATAATTGGAAGATTCTGCCACAGGAAGCTCACCTACAGAAGTGAGATTCACAAACGGGAGGTCCTCCCAAGCTAGCATTACAGTTATCTAACAATCTCTCCGGTGCCAAAAAAACATCACAAAATAATGAGAGAAATCTGCCGCAGCAACAAAAGCTCACCATTGACGGTGTGGGCAAAGAGCTCCTCAGGCGTCTCCCCGAAGAAGGGCACGCAGCCCACCAGGAACTCGTAAAGGATCACGCCCATCGCCCACCAATCCACGGGCTTGCCGTACCCTTGCCTGCCAGCACCACACAAACCACAATTAAATCAAGCCAAGCGCAATCCACTTACCCAAGTCAAAGTACGCCAACGCGCATCAAGCGAACATTTCAAAAAAGTGCAGAAACAACGAGAGAAAAATGTGAAATGAATTCAACGCACAAGTAGTTCAAGAACATGAGGTAGGTGACAAACACGAGGTGGATGAGGTACATGTACTGAGAGGGAAAGTCGATGAATCGCAACATTCATGGTCAGATAAAATTCATGAAAACGGTTCCACACTTCCACGCGAAACAAGACACGTCGAAGACAAAAACTAAAGAGACCGTTTTTAGCGTTCATATGAGGACGTACGATGACAATGCGGGTTGTGAGATTGGCGACTTGAAAAGGTAGGTATATTTTCAAAATGTTTCCTATTGAGTTATACTTTCAGGGTTCAGGTAAGACCACATCGACAAAGTACACCCTTAGTTCAACAATTTTTAATTATCAATTAGTGTTCATCAAAATGCATCAAACGAGAAACAGCGGTACTCACCTGAAATTATATCGAAAATTAGGCAGAGTTGCTCCAAGAAATATCAGCATAACTCAGTTAACAAAAATTCAAAGAAGTAGTAGTGTAACAAATGGGTTTTCGAAGTCAAATCGCTAACCATGCATAACGTTAGAAGAGAGTTCACAGAGACCAACCTAAGGATGACCTCCGGAGCAATGTATTCCGGTGTACCGAAGACCTGCTTGTCAGAAAACTGCTTGGTCTCCATCTCGAGATAGTTTTCGTACAAGTTCGTGGCTAACGACATGAGGCCCATCTTGCTCAGGCCGAAGTCCGTGAGTTTGATGTGTCCCAAGGCCGTGATCAGCAGGTTATCAGGCTTCAGGTCGCGATGCACGATGCCGTAACTGAAAAATGAAATGAACAAATTTTAGGGACACAAAAAACACCAAAATCCTTCGACTAATAAGCATATGATTTTCGAGTTACCCAACGAAATAAATGAACACATGGGAATAAACGTAACATAATGATGGCATGCAACACCTCAAATTTATACCCTTTTTTACTTCTGAAAACTAAAACAATGCCAATGAACTCAGCAAATAAATGTCTTCTTACAAAGCTCACGAAAACCCTCAAGTGACGTCTCTTGTGAACACAACTAACGTTGTGTTCACGAAGCATAAATTGTCAGCATAACATTAGCAATAGTTTGGGAAGGCTTCATAGAGAAAATGAAAATAACTACGCAAACGTATCAAGCTATTGAAAAAACAAATTGGGAAGACGACGAGCATCACTTGCACAACTCCGCCTGTCGTACCTTTTTTGCATGTATGACGAAACGAACTTGCACAATATTAAAAGAGCGATACTCAAAAAATCAAACGAAGTACATAAAAATCGTTTAACCGTGACAGCGAGAGGAGTTTAATTGAGCACACAACCCTAGACAGAGACCCACTTCACCACAATGACACAACTAAAAGGATCTTATTAGAGTACCCAATCTCAACTAATGTGTGAAGCCGAAGTGGTAGTTTTTGTTACAAATAGGTGTTGACCTTTGGGTCAGTGCGCTATGCAATCTAATTCAAACTCTTATCGAGTATTGATTAACATAACTCGCACCTGTGCAGGTACTCGACGGCGAGGACAGTCTCAGCGAAGTAAAAGCGGGAGATGTCGAGAGAGATGGGCCCGATGGTCTTGAGGAGTGAGGCGCAGTCGCCGCCCTCGACGTACTCCATGACGAGGCAGAGGTGACGCTTTGTCTCGAAGCTGCAGATCATAGACACGACGAAGGGGTTGTCCGTGAAGCTCATGATGTCGCGCTCGTTAAACACTTGCTCGACCTGCACACACCAGCCACTCCTTTAACATGACGTCACAATAAAGCAGAAATATTCAGCTGTGGTGGCCCATGAAGCCACTGTAGAAAGCCGTCTCAATAAATTAGCATATTAATGGAAGTACTCATCAATTGAGAAGCAACATCGGAAAATCACCGATAGTATATGTTCATGCGGCGTAAAAGTTTGATTGAGCATCAGACAGTTTAGTTCACCTCCACGAAACGAGATGCCACGGTCAGGCGACCGCTGCTGAACTGAAAATACCCATCCATATTTTATTAAACGTCCACATGGAAAAATTGGAGGCGTTCGTCCATGCATGTTTTAGAGCTCAACAAACATTAGAGTAAAAAATTCTTTCGATCTTACAAAGAAAAATTTTATCATCTTCTAAGCGAAGTCGTACATGCAAGCTTCGAGTAGACTTCGCAAATACAGCGGAATATCTAATGGCACATCAACAAAGCAACACCGAAGAGAAAAAGATGCTCACCTGGTTTCTGAGCAGGAGGTTCTGCTTAGCAATTTTCTTCATGGCGTAGCGCTCCTTGGTGTCGCGGCTGCGCACGAGATGCACGGCACCGTAGGCGCCGTTCGAGATGAGCTTGATCCACTCGAAGTCGTCCTCCTTGGGGTTGACCAGCGCCTGAGGCCTCTGAGAGCCCCCGCTCGAGACGGAGGAGGCGTTGCGGGACTGCGCCCCGTGAGTGGGGGTGCTCGTGAGCACGCTCGCAGAAGCACCCTTGTCGAGACGGCCCTCCCCACCGGGAGTGCCGGGGCCGTCCTCTGCCTCGTCTGCTTCGCCTCCGTCTGCCAGCTCGTTGCTAAGTTCTGTGAGACGAAACACGGTCGGGGATGAGAATGAACGAAGTTGGGGTGTGCATCTCCAATTATAGACACATGCGATGAATCACTGTCTATAACAATAAAAAGACTGTATAGAAGCCTATATAAGGCACCCACAGAAATCAAAAGCATACGAAATGAAGATCAGGAATTAGGAAGGGGACTATCACATGACGTTTTACACCTCAGTTTTTACTTTCCGATGTTTTCATTTACCACAATATCAGAGTGAAAAATTCTTGCGGTAATCTTGAACTAAAACCTAGTCGTAAATGCTCTGTTAGGTGTTTGTGATGATCTTCCCTAGTACCCTAATTTACATTTTAATTGCGAATCCATTAGCAAACGAAGCAAGAAATTCCGTCCTTGAGTGCTATACCACGTCACTTTTTATGGATTGTAACAACAGCAGCACAACTGTCACTTGGTTCTTCCTTTTAGGAGACACCTTTACTCTTCGGAATCAGCTTAGCGAGATGATCACTCTAACGGTAAGGGATTCCTATTTTCATATTTCTTAGCCGGTCTCTATTACCATTTGAACAGTTATTTTCATGTAGCTATGATCATAATTACTACTTGCTGATCACTCACTATTTATCCTAACATGAACTAGCTAGTCTCCGTTAGTCCCTGACAGCATCCCAGTTACAGAACATTAGCTAACTATTTTTCCAATTTCCATTCACAAGGACAGGCCGGTAAGTTCATACTGCCGCAGCTGACTACTACCACTCCCAGACGCAGAATGCTCCAGTGCCCGAGGAGGCTCCCCAATGAGGAATAGTAGTATTAGTAACATGGGTTTGATAGCGCTTCAGTTACTTAACTATATCCTCACTGAACTATAACGTATAACCTAACACATACTTAACGTCTGCATTTCTGTACTCATATAACGGTTATCACAACCACCGTCACTAAACTGGCGCCGGCATCAGGTAATCACTGATATCAGGATGAGGAAAGAGCTACCACTCGGCAGTGAACTCCAAAGAAAACATTAGGGAACTAATTTAACGAGAAATACAATATATTGAGGCTATTTTCGAAACCGTAGAGTCCACTTGGGCGTTAAAGGGTTAAGTATATAGCTCACCAATGAGCGGGTCCCTGTTGAGCCCCAGCTTGGTGATGATGTACTGCGGGATGTCCGTCTTGATGCCCTGGTTGCAGCGCGCCTGGCCCTCGGCCTGCTCCAGTAGGTGGTAGAACTCCTCGGGGTCGAACTCGAGGCACTCCAGCAGGCGGGCAGGCCGGGCGACAATGAGCAGGAGCTTCTTGATGAGTGAAGTGAGGTGCACCGCCGCCTCCGCCGACTTGTCCCGCGTCTGGCAGCACAAGATCCGTTACGGAGGAATTCACGGAAATCAAGGTAAACGCTTTGCGTATCACAATCATAATCACAGTCATTACTAGTGTAATATTATCAAGCATTGGTGATAAAAGATATTTAACACAGCGAATAAAATGTATCTCGAAGTTTGAACAGGTGATGCATATATCAACCCACTCCTCATTTCTCGAAATGAAAAATTTGGATATTATCACTTTAGGATGTGGCTGTTAATCACCACATTTGGTAGTCACCGTTGCTCGGGCAAACAGTCTAGTGCAGATTTGGTTCACAATACGCGCGCGTTAACCTGCTCTGAGAACTCGCACATAGAACTGACAATGCATTGTATTTGTCCTCTCTACTGTGCAGGAGGAGTTTTGATAGTGGAATTCCTCATGCTTCATGTGCTCCGGTTTAGAATGACACAACTAAAAGGATCTAGCATGTGAAGCTGAAGCGGTAGATTTTGTTAGAAATAGGTGATGACCTATGTGTCAGTGCGCTATGTAATAAATTCCAACCTCTATTGACTATTGATTAACAATAAGGACTTAGCTGTACAGTGCATACCATTGCAATCATGAATAGCTTCCTAATACAAATTGACCACCATACTCGGAAGTAGATTTCACTACTACAGATGAAATTTCTACATGGATTAAAAATGAAAGGTGGACGTCAAACATGGGTTACTATTTTCCACTGATTTTTGAAGCTTCACAGCACATCACGATAACTCACATGCACAATTGACCAATTGAGAGACACTCGTAACTAAAAGTAGAAGTAGCATAACTCAGGAAGACCTACTTCTGACAGAAGCTTCTCCAGGTTTTCCGAGAGCTCGTAGAAATACCGGCTCGTGATGAGCTTCTCCTGGCTTTTCTGCAGGCAGTCACGCGCCATTTGGGTCACCTGTCAGAGGAGAGAAGGCACAATTCGTGAGCACCAATGCAGGAATAATTCAACACAAATACACGATATTCATCGCTAATGGGAAAGTTCCAGTGAAAGTGCAGAATGCTCGAAGAGAAAAGTTACTGATTTGGCAATCATTTTAATTATTTGAAATTAAATAATAGACCTCTCTACAGAAATTATTTGTAATAAATAACCAGAGCAAGTATCGCGTAGAGGCCGAAAGAATGACACGATAACATGCTCAGAATGAATGAATAAATGAAAGCAAAAATGCTCTCAGTCTTAAGAATGCGATCTTCTAGTAGGCGTACTAAATTTTTGCATCAACGTAACTTAGTTTGCAGATGCAAATATTTCTTAACTCGCACTCACTACATCCAGAATCCTAATTCGCATCTTCGTCAGAAAGTGTAGTTACACACTTCAAGTGTGCTCTTATTTTTCGCTCTGGTCAGCTTTATTTGTTAGTGGTCAAGGTTAAAACTAAATGAAAATCTTCATTACTTAGAAGTTTTCACCTTCATTTGTGGAGGCGGTCAAAGTCATGATGACAATCAATCAAGGGACATCAATGAGCGGCTAAACAAAGCATCTACCTCATGGCACATTGAATGCTCACACATAACACACACTTACTCGAGGACACACTTGGTTTACCATCACACGTAATTCATCAATAACCACGCTCTGCCAGTCGACCGTGACGCACCTGGTTGTGAACAAATCTAGCGATAGCGACCGCGTCAGGTGGCAGAGAAGCGTCCTGGGTGCTCAAGTCCAACGCCGCGTTGCCCTGGATGAACTTGTCCAGACGCTCCTCCATCTGCTGTGTTGCCTGCGCACCACAGTCCACGTCATTAAGTTGGAAAATTTGTTAAATATTAAAGTACAAATTAGTGTATTTCAACGCTTTTCAATCGTTTATCCTCTCCCTCCCCTCTTTTGCATAGCTCATATAACACAGAAAAAAGGTCGAATAAAACGTTGACTTAGCGGGACAATAGACTTTTAGTTATGGATGAAAACGAAGTTATGAAAAAATTTCTCGATTCCGATAATTTGCATAAAAACAACTATTATTCGGCAATGGCAGATTAAAATAACAGAGACTCTAATGGAAAAAAATAAAACGTTATAAAGTTCTCATAGAATTATGCAAGAAAGGCAATTTCTGCCGAGGATACTGAGAAAAATATAAAGAAATCTCCTAAGTTTCCAGCTGATGTTGCATTTTGACACTATGTATTACAAAACAAAAGAAGTGAATTGAAGGACAGGCTATGATATCACTTCCGTATATAAATTCCCTTTGATTGTTCATTTCAATAAGTTAAACAAAATTTGTGAAATTCTATTCGTCCACAGATAAATTTACGTGAGACATTGATGTCACTAGAATATTTCAAACGTAATTATCGGAAAGAGTGATCTACATGAGAGCACGTGATAATTTCCTCAGCATCCTGGGACATTTTTTGAGACCGTTATACACATTTGACCGGAGTCCCGAGCTCTAGAGCAGCTGGAGACGGCGACCCACCTTAGGGAAGCGCTCCTTGTAGAGGGTGTTCATGAGGACGATCTCGTTGTCGATCACAGGAGACCGTATGGGGCTGCTGCACGGCACACAAACAGAGTTCGCATTAATTTCATAAGTTTAGCAGCAGAGTAATAATGCCTGAGGGCGCTACTTCAGGCAAAGGTACGCCGGAGAGGCTCACAACATCAACAAAACTACAGGTTACGAATGAGGGGGTACAATGGGCCACTTGGCTGCCGCCTCGCATCAGCCTTAGTGAGAAGTGGCTACAGAGTTGAATTTCAATTTATTGCTTTATTTGAACTTTACACAGAAACAGGGGTGGAAGTGTAGCCAAGGCACTTAAGCTCATTCACACTCATTGATGGTTCAGTTAAGGTAGAATGAGAGAGAAAATTAAAATGAAACACAGTTTGGAAAAGAATAAATGATTCTACGTGACACTTGAAACAGTCAAGTTGGCGAGTCGCAGATCAGTTCTGGCCACGAGGTGCAAAGAGCCAAAACAAGCAATCAGTAAGATTGGAGAATCCATGTTTTTGTGGTTGTCCAACTATGTCTGACAAGATGTAAATGCCAGGCCATTAGTAATTATGACAGTTGTACAATAATCAGACATCACGTACTCAAGTGCTTAATGATTTTGAGAACTACACCAACAGTGGAGTGAATCAATGAAAAGCAGCTACCGAGACTTTCAAGTGGATTTAAAGCTTCTTTAACTCGATTCTTTTACTGACACTATGTATCACTAACTGCTAGAAATGTTCTCACAGCTTTTACTCCAACACGATAGTGAACTCTCTTTCCACAGTGATAATTTAGCAGATCTCGATTTCATAAGCTCAAACTTAACCAGCGCGTGAACATAACAAAAAGGAAAGGTAAGGATATGCTCATAGAAAATTCTTGGGAGTTATCGCATAAACTATTATTAATATAAAAATTAACGTATTTTTACTCTGCTCCACATACATTGGACGATGAAGTTCGAGGATAAATGTTATGTTCAGGTTTATACAACGAAGAATATAACATATTTAAGTAAAATTGATTAATTTTGAGCTCTATTAGCCAAAGTAGAAAAACAATTTTTCTACATTTCAATATATTAAAAAAGGATAAATTCTATGCTATGAACAAAATCCTTTTATCTAAACTATGCCTAGAAAATAAGACGTCTACGTATTCTATAGCAAAAGGACAGACGAAGCAAGGGCTCTGTCTACTGCAAAAGATGTTTTCTATTATATTATAGAAGAATATTTGAGTGAACATAAAACATTACACTGGTCGAGAAGAGAGCTGTTGTGATCTGACAACAGCACTACGTGCACTGCAGGCAGCACAAACAGAGTGTGAGCAGCGTTCAGGCATCTTGGAACATGTTGCTCACCAGTTCAAAGCGCGTGGTCAAGCGAAACAGCGCTCACCAGGAACGTACGATAACTACGTAAAATGCTTCATAAAAGCAACAACGGAACCAAAAAGTGTTGCAAAATTCAGCAAGGGCGTAGAAAATAAGCTGAAACTCATATGAAAGTCATGGCAGATGTTGAGGAAAATTTCTAATGCAGAAGCCAGGACTGAGAAGAGTTGCATTTACGACAGCCGAGAACAGGAACAAATAGACATGAGTTCCACAAAATTTAGAATAAATATGAGAATGAAATTGAATTTGATTTCGTCGAATATTTCTAGAATTGAGTAGATGAAGGCCAAGGAAAGCCACAATGAAAAGAAATAACTGCGAATGGAACGAAATAAGGTTACATAGACGTACGATCAAGAAAAAAGGCTACTTGAAATCGAAAACTAAAATCTTATCACACGATGCACGTGAAGTGGGTGAGTGGATTTTACTTTTTTACCTAATTGCAATGCACTTAGATTCTGATGAATTCCAAATTATTACAATGATAAAATTTGAAGAGAAAACAGGGTTGACAGTCTCAACAAGGACTACTTCTCCCCATGAGAGCTATAGGTAAAAATTTGACATTTTATTTTGTCAAATCTCATGCCCCAACAAACATCCACAACTAGATAACTATTTCAAACTAATAATCAATTTTAATTGAAAGCAAATATTTGTCCTACATATTAAAGAGATAAAACTTTGAATAAATTTCGACTGGAATTACTTTTTAATAAGTAAGGCTTCAAAGTTTCCCCAAACTAATAACTTTTAGGCAAAATTGCGATGTTTTCAAAACTATTACAAGATTTTAAAGAGCAATGACACGAAAAATATTTAGACCAGGCGGAAGCAGCATTGTGTAACGCACAGGGAATGAATGAATTATAGAAAGTGATATTGCAGAGGTAAATGATCGAATGCGACGTTACTCATGAAAGAGCTTCGCGTGCACGACATCGCCACATGCCGTCAAGTTACCATATGTCCCACAAAAACCCGAACCGAGTATTTATTTTCCCGCATCAGTAATACCCGTAATTATTTCCCGTATCAGTAGTAATCAGTAATACCGCATTATTTTGCTTAAAATTAAATGCTTTTGGTATTCTTAAGATGGTATTACTGATACGGGAAAATAAATACTCGGTTAGAGTTTTTGTGGGACATAACGTGTAGCTGCGTCTTTTAGCATCAATACAGACACAACAAGATTACAACCGGGCTGGTATCCACTAAGCACACACAAAAAGAGGGACATTTATACACTTGTTCGGATAAATATTTAGATCAATTGCATAAGGGAAGCTATCAAGCAAATAATTACATGCCAAGAATATATGATACGATGAATACTCGACAACCTATTGATTACTGCAGTTGGTTTTTGCAAGGGTACCCTCATTTTGTTCGCTATTTAATGCATGCCTGCCCCGACTGCACGCATTGAGCACCAAGTCATGTTTGTCGCAAAAGCAGACCGGCTCAGGAAACTGGCGTCCGAGCGAGCGGCAGTGCAGATTGCAGGACAAAGAGGGATTGTCCTCCAGAACCTTGCTCGTTAAAGCACTGCAGCAGGCTTAGTGAAGTACTTCTATTTAGCGCCATGATATTCCAATTTCATCTCGTGACCTCAAAGTTGATAGCAACGGAGTATTAAATGAAAGGACTAGTATTAAATGTATTAAATGAAAGGTTAGTTAATAGTGATAATCAAAGTTTAACAACACAGCACTGGTTCTTCACTTATCAATCTAATGTTGCCACGATTACAACACAGCTGCAAATATATTATCCTTTTCAGCGTGTTCATGCAAGAGCATGAGAGTAGCAGTATTTTTGTGAATTTCATAGGCATTCTAGATTTCTAGAAGCATTTATCGCGACGCTTTGCGCTGGCCAGAGTATGGGAGTTAAGATATTACAGCACTCCTCTAGGTGGTTAAATGCGAAATAAATAACCAGGCAATACAGGCCACAACTTCAAGACCCTTAGCTGCGTACATGTCGAAAAAACAACCGCCGTAAATGCACCAGATTATTTCAAACGCTTACTTTATATGCAATAGAAAGTTGAATGACCACAAACGAAGGGTTTCACCACTTTCAAGGATATGCACAAGAGCCAACTCGAAAACAATTAAGAACGAGAGTTACAGAGCATCATAAAAAAGCAATAGTTACATCTATTTTTCAAATTGCATTCATTCGGCTGAAAAATAAAGCAGAACACAAAAATGGGAGTTAGAACAAAATTACAGTGAGTTTCAGCAGTCAGGAAAGCTCAAGCATCATTATACACAAAACGATTTTTAAAGAAGTTCAAGTTACAGGGTATTTAAGAACACAGCATCGTTAATTGAGGGTACGCCTAGCAAACAGACATGGAAACATCGAAACATTAACCAGCACTTTGGACCAGGCTTCTAGTACCACAATCACAAAGGCTGAAGAGAGCGAGACGCATCGCACTACGCGAGTCGCGCTAACTCAGTGCAAGAAGAAGCACTTGAACCCCAGTCTCATTCCATCGTCGGATTAACTTTTTTGTTCTATATGTACATGGATTGCCCAACGTTTACCTATTTTTTCATTTCCGTACATTTACACACATTCAATATAATTTACAGAATATTGATGCAAGACACCCTTAACTCGACAACAAATCTGGACTGGGACAGGGGTGACGTGTGTATCGAGCAGAGTTAAAAGACGTAGCAGACGAAGGAAGAAGGAGAGGATAGGATCTTCAACGGCACAGCCATCCAAGATAATTCTTTTACTCTGGAGTGAGGCAAGGCAATACAAAAACTAAAGCGAAGAACCACAATCTCTTTCTTCGTATGTAGTCGTGAGTACAGCTTCGCTACTGGGATTTAGACGGAACGTTTGGCAGCGAGCAGCGTTAGGAGAGGTAAGTGAGGCGGGACAAATAACAGCAGGTACGTGATTCGCTTGGGTCAAGTAGGTTAGGCAAGTGAGGCGGGGCAAATAACAGCAGGTACGTGATTCGCTTGGGTCAAGTAGGTCAGGTAGGTGAGGCGGGGCAAATAACACCGGGTACGTGATTCGCTTGGGT